>CM042400.1:35219410-35237544 GCA_023634145.1 Thymallus thymallus | reverse complement strand
TCTCTCTCTCTCTCTCTCTCTCTCTCTCTCTCTCTCTCTCTCTCTCTCTCTCTCTCTCTCTCTCTCTCTCTCTCACCTGCCACCACTCTCTTTCTCCGACAGGAACCTCCACCCCGTAGCTGAGCAGTGCAAGGTACAGCGTTGATATGGCAATGTGTTGGGGAGCGTGGCGCACACACATGGTACCATGGTAACAGTCTCTAAGCAACGCCCAGGTGGTCTCGGCGACGGGAGTTCTGGACCAGGCGTGACGATTCACTAACGACCTCACCGACAGGAGGTAGTGGAGGAGATACTGCGCGCACACACACCGCGCGCACACACACCACACACACACACACACACACCACACACACAGAGAGAGAGATGTTACACGTGCCAAGCTGCGTCATACCCAAGAAGACAAGGCTGTAATCGCTGCCAAAGGTGCTTCAACAAAGTACTGAGTAAAGGTCTGAATACTTATGTAAATGTAATATATATATTATTTTTTTTTAACAAAATGTGGAAAAAGTCAAGGGGTCTGAATAAATTCCCAATGCACTGTAAGCAGATGTGCAGTGGATTATGGTCATTGTAGTTAATTACCACGTTTTCAGCACTAAACTATGTAGAATATTGGCCTGTTGGAAACTACAACTCCATACTACATTGCACAGTTCTGGCTGGATCTGATTTATCTCTAATGAAACTACACATCGAGCTCACAGAAAAAAACCAAACTAAATAGAATTCAAATAATTGAACCGACATCAGTCAATTCGGTTTAAAAAAAATAACATTTTGGTTAATCTCTCAGCACTTAATAATGAGAAACTTTTGATGCACAAACAAATTTAGAAATTGCACCTTGTGTATTCTCACATTCCAACTCCCTGACTGAGTTCCTAATAAAGTTACCATTTTTTGTATATTTTTTTGGAAAGGGAGGAATTTATCAGTTGCCCACCCCTGGGTTAGAGGTTAAAGGTCAGGGGTTAGGGGTCAGTACAGACCTTGTGTGGGTGCTGGAAGGAGACATGGAAGTTGAGTTGTCTGAGGACCAGGAGTTCACACTGCACCACACTGTCCCTGAGGTCCCAGAACTCACCATCACAGTTCAGAGGTTCACTACTACTGTGGAAATACCTGGAGCGAGAGAGAGTGGGGTGGGGTGGGGGGAAAGAGGGAGGGAGGGAGATGATGGATAAGGAGAGGACAGAGATATTGAATAGACCTCATTACTGAGCGCAAAGCTGATTGCATGTTTCTCACTGAAACATGGCTGTCATCAGACTGAAGTGCCTCTTATTGAAGCCTCCCTCTGGACTACAGCTTTTCATACTCTATCAGGACAGGGAAAAAGGGTGGTGGGACAGTCTCTAAGGAAGAAGCCTCTGCTCTCAAAAATAATATCAAGACAACTGACTTTACCAAGGCGTTGTCTGGTAAAAGTCAGTTGTGTCTTGATATTCTTTTTTGAGAGCAGAGTCTTCTTCCTTCCTGACCTCCCATGTAGGCCAAGTTTGTACAGTCTCTTTCTGACAGTGTACCCATGTACTTCGAATTGCTTGGAAATGGATTTGTAACCCCTCCCAGACTCATGGGTATCAATAATCCAAACCAGACCAATGTTCTTATCTTTATGGAAGGCTGGACCCTCCTAAGTTTCTCTCTAATGTTTTCTAATCATTTAAACTTATTTTGGTAACTAATTCTAATTTTAGCCATTTTATGTGATGGTAAAGGTAGGGGTGTACTAACTTTTTCTCCATAAGGGAAATGTTTTGTTTATTTTAATTGCATAAGATTTTCAGTTGTTTTTGTTGTGTGATTTGTTAAATTGGGTAACCGTTATGTCAATAGTATTGAAGTGAAGATTACATATCCATCTGTCCAAATATGTAAAAAAAATTAAAATAAAACACTGTAGTAGGTTGACTGGTGAGCTAATGTGGCTCCTTTCACAGTGGTGTCAAAGATGATGTAACACACCTACCTATCAATCTGCCATGGATGTTGATGATGTAACACACCTACCTATCAATCTGCCATGGATGTTGATGATGTAACACACCTACCTATCAATCTGCCATGGATGTTGATGATGTAACACACCTACCTATCAATCTGCCATGGATGTTGATGATGTAACACACCTACCTATCAATCTGCCATGGATGTTGATGATGTAACACACCTACCTATCAATCTGCCATGGATGTTGATGATGTAACACACCTACCTATCAATCTGCCATGGATGTTGATGATGTAACACACCTACCTATCAATCTGCCATGGATGTTGATGATGTAACACACCTACCTATCAATCTGCCATGGATGTTGATGATGTAACACACCTACCTATCAATCTGCCATGGATGTTGATGATGTAACACACCTACCTATCAATCTGCCATGGATGTTGATGATGTAACACACCTACCTATCAATCTGCCATGGATGTTGATGATGTAACACACCTACCTATCAATCTGCCATGGATGTTGATGATGTAACACACCTACCTATCAATCTGCCATGGTGTTGATGTTGTAACCCCCCCTACCTACCTGTGGCATACATTGATGATGTAACCCCCCCCTACCTACCTGTGGCATACATTGATGATGTAACCCCCCCTACCTACCTGTGGCATACATTGATGATGTAACCCCCCCTACCTACCTGTGGCATACATTGATGATGTAACCCCCCCTACCTACCTGTGGCATACATTGATGATGTAACCCCCCCTACCTACCTGTGGCATACATTGATGATGTAACCCCCCCTACCTACCTGTGGCATACATTGATGATGTAACCCCCCCTACCTACCTGTGGCATGCATTGACGATGTAACCCCCCCTACCTACCTGTGGCATGCATTGACGATGTAACCCCCCCTACCTACCTGTGGCATACATTGATGATGTAACCCCCCCTACCTACCTGTGGCATACATTGACGATGTAACCCCCCCTACCTACCTGTGGCATACATTGACGATGTAACCCCCCCTACCTACCTGTGGCATGCATTGACGATGTAACCCCCCCTACCTACCTGTGGCATGCATTGACGATGTAACCCCCCCTACCTACCTGTGGCATGCATTGACGATGTAACCCCCCCTACCTACCTGTGGCATACATTGATGATGTAACCCCCCCTACCTACCTGTGGCATACATTGACGATGTAACCCCCCCTACCTACCTGTGGCATACATTGACGATGTAACCCCCCCTACCTACCTGTGGCATGCATTGACGATGTAACCCCCCCTACCTACCTGTGGCATGCATTGACGATGTAACCCCCCCTACCTACCTGTGGCATACATTGACGATGTAACCCCCCCTACCTACCTGTGGCATACATTGACGATGTAACCCCCCCTACCTACCTGTGGCATACATTGATGATGTAACCCCCCCTACCTACCTGTGGCATACATTGATGATGTAACCCCCCCTACCTACCTGTGGCATGCATTGACGATGTAACCCCCCCTACCTACCTGTGGCATGCATTGACGATGTAACCCCCCCTACCTACCTGTGGCATGCATTGACGATGTAACCCCCCCCTACCTACCTGTGGCATACATTGACGATGTAACCCCCCCTACCTACCTGTGGCATACATTGACGATGTAACCCCCCCTACCTACCTGTGGCATACATTGATGATGTAACCCCCCCTACCTACCTGTGGCATGCATTGACGATGTAACCCCCCCTACCTACCTGTGGCATGCATTGACGATGTAACCCCCCCTACCTACCTGTGGCATACATTGATGATGTAACCCCCCCTACCTACCTGTGGCATGCATTGACGATGTAACCCCCCCTACCTACCTGTGGCATGCATTGACGATGTAACCCCCCCTACCTACCTGTGGCATACATTGACGATGTAACCCCCCCTACCTACCTGTGGCATACATTGACGATGTAACCCCCCCTACCTACCTGTGGCATACATTGATGATGTAACCCCCCCTACCTACCTGTGGCATGCATTGACGATGTAACCCCCCCTACCTACCTGTGGCATACATTGACGATGTAACCCCCCCTACCTACCTGTGGCATACATTGACGTTGTAACCCCCCCTACCTACCTGTGGCATACATTGACGATGTAACCCCCCCTACCTACCTGTGGCATGCATTGACGATGTAACCCCCCCTACCTACCTGTGGCATGCATTGACGATGTAACCCCCCCTACCTACCTGTGGCATGCATTGACGATGTAACCCCCCCTACCTACCTGTGGCATACATTGACGATGTAACCCCCCCTACCTACCTGTGGCATGCATTGACGATGTAACCCCCCCTACCTACCTGTGGCATGCATTGACGATGTAACCCCCCCTACCTACCTGTGGCATACATTGACGATGTAACCCCCCCTACCTACCTGTGGCATACATTGACGATGTAACCCCCCCTACCTACCTGTGGCATACATTGACGATGTAACCCCCCCTACCTACCTGTGGCATACATTGATGATGTAACCCCCCCTACCTACCTGTGGCATACATTGACGATGTAACCCCCCCTACCTACCTGTGGCATACATTGATGATGTAACCCCCCCTACCTACCTGTGGCATGCATTGACGATGTAACCCCCCCTACCTACCTGTGGCATACATTGATGATGTAACCCCCCCTACCTACCTGTGGCATACATTGATGATGTAAACCCCCCTACCTACCTGTGGCATGCATTGACGATGTAACCCCCCCTACCTACCTGTGGCATACATTGACGATGTAACCCCCCCTACCTACCTGTGGCATGCATTGACGATGTAACCCCCCCTACCTACCTGTGGCATGCATTGACGATGTAACCCCCCCTACCTACCTGTGGCATACATTGATGATGTAACACCCCCACCTACCTGTCGCGTTCAAAACAACTGGGATATTGCTGACTTCTGAGCATTCAAAACAACTTGAAACTCTAAAAAAACGAGCTCTGAACTGGGAAAAATGGATTTGAACGGTCATCCATCTCAGAATTCTAAGTCAGAATATCGGGCCTCTTTCTAGAGCACCGACTTTCCAACCTAAAGATCACTGACGTCATGATTTGACCTTGTATTTTTTAAACGCGGCACTAACTAACTACCTACCTACCTACCTACCTACCTACCTGTGGCACACATTGATTTAACAGCCCTACCTACCTACCTACCTACCTACCTACCTGTGGCACACATGGATTTAACAGCCCTACCTGTGGCACACATTGATTTAACAGCCCTACCTACCTACCTACCTACCTACCTACCTACCTACCTACCTACCTACCTACCTACCTACGGCACACATTGATTTAACAGCCCTACCTACCTACCTACCTACCTACCTACCTGTGGCACACATGGATTTAACAGCCCTACCTGTGGCACACATTGATTTAACAGCCCTACCTACCTACCTACCTACCTACCTACCTACCTACCTACCTACCTACCTACCTACCTACCTACCTACGGCACACATTGATTTAACAGCCCTACCTGTGGCACACATTGATTTAACAGCCCTACCTGTGGCACACATTGATTTAACAGCCCTACCTACCTACCTACCTACCTACCTACCTACCTACCTACGGCACACATTGATTTAACAGCCCTACCTACCTACCTACCTACCTACCTGTGGCACACATGGATTTAACAGCCCTACCTACCTACCTACCTACCTACCTACCTACCTGTGGCACACATTGATTTAACAGCCCTACCTACCTACCTACCTACCTACCTACCTACCTACCTACCTACCTACCTGTGGCACACATGGATTTAACAGCCCTACCTGTGGCACACATTGATTTAACAGCCCTACCTACCTACCTACCTACCTACCTACGGCACACATTGATTTAACAGCCCTACCTACCTATGGCACACATTGATTTAACAGCCCTACCTACCTACCTACCTGTGGCACACGTTGATGATGTCACGGGTGCGGAGGTGCTGCTCCTCCACCTTTCCGGCTAGGTAGATGCAGCTCATAGCCACCAGGTAGGGCTCATACACCGTCACACTCACACACCGGAAAAACTGGTGGTACAACACACACGCTGTCGCCACAGGAACGGAACGCATGCCCAACTTCACACCTAGGGCGGGGAAAACAGTGTTAAGGGTCAGGGTGGTGTAGGCTTTTGGGCCAACCAAATCGCGACACCTTATTCTACTAATATAAGGCCTTATTTTAAATGATCATATAGTCAGATGTGTTAGCACTGGTCTGGAGCAAAATCCTGAACCCACACCGGCCCAGGCAGGGTGAGACTGACCACCCATAGTGGATAGCGGGTTCTGTTTCGGTACTGTACCCGTTTCCATGATGAACCGACACACACGGAAGTGGGTTTTAATCTCTCGTGTGGAGTCCGTCTCCGTGTCCCAGGCTGGAGGACCCTTCTTCCCCCCCAGTGTACCGTCCAGCCGCGGGACGGCCTCCATGGAACCGGATGTCATGAACCTTGCCATCTCTTCAATAGCTAGCTAGCTATTAGCTAAACCGTGCTCTGCCCTGTACAGAATGTAGAAGGTTACTCTACCATTGACTATAGTAACGTTAGTTAACAAGAGCCATGAACAAGTTTATTGTTTCTTTGTAGCTTGTCTGCTACTAATTGGGGCTAATCATAGCCAATTTAAAATAGTATTTAGGCCAGCCAACACGCTTGCTAGTCTCTCAATTCCGCACACACTAGTATCAAAGACGGTACAAAAACAATGACGTCATGTTCCTATGGTAATGAGGAAACCTTCACAATAAAACACCACGTTTAAAAATATTGGTATTTATATATTTTATTTGTATTTAACCTTTTATTTAACTAGGCAAGTCAGTTAAAAACAAATTTTTATTTACATTGACGGCCTACACCGGCCAAACTCGGACAACGCAGGGCCAATTGTGTGCCGCCCTATGGGACTCCCAATCACGGCCGGTTGTGATACAGTCTGGATTTGAACCAGGTTGTCTGTAGGGACGCCTCTAGCACTGAGATGCAGTGTCTTAGACCACTGCGCCACTTGGGAGCAATGTGGATAACTCATTCAAAATATATTTAATTTTAATCAGTGGCCACTTCTACGGATTAGAATAATGTTAATTAATGAACAAATACAATGTTGAACTGTTATGTTGAGAATATTGGGCTTCTACCGGTCCCAGCTAAAGGGGGTGTAGAATACTAACCAAATAGGGTTAGTTTTGGGGGGGGACTGTGTCGTACATACCCAGCAGCTCTTAGTTCTCCAGCCCCTCCATAGCCCCCAATGCAATACACTGTAATAGACTGTACATGGAAACATATTGGCTTGTAGAGAGCACATTTTTCTACCGGTCCCAGCTAAATTGGGTGGGAAATACTCAGAAGGATCTCTTCTAACCAAATATATGTAGTTTTGGATTGGGATTGTGTCGTACATACCCATCAGTTTTCACTCTACAACCCAATATGTATCCCATGTACAGTCTATTGTAGTGTATTGTATTGGGGGCTATAGAGGAGGTGCAGCAGGCCATGTTTTTATATATTAAAAAAATATATATATATATATATATATATTTAACCTTTATTTAATTAGGCAAGTAAGTTAAGAACACATTCTTATTTACAATTATGGCCTACAGACACAGTCCCCCTCCAAAACCAACTATAAATGGTTGCTATAAATGGCAATACATTTTTTCAAAGGTGGTTGCAATGCTGTGAAAAACAGTTGTACTGCACTACAGTGCAAAAAAGTTAAGAAGATTTTCCCGGCTTAACACGTCTTTGCGGAGGAACTCTTATTGTGAAGGGAGAAAAATTAACTATCGTGGTGCCAGCATAATATCCTGCTGCTAGGAGAACGGTAATAAACAACATGACGTTTTTGTTCTGTGGTGCCGCTGCAGGTCTGGCCAGCTTGATGCCCCTCTTTTTATTGTATTATTTTATTTAACCTTTATTTAACTAGGCAAGTCATTTAAGAACAAATTCTTATTTACAATCACGGCCAACCCCGGCCAAACCTGGGCGACGCTGGGCCAATTGTGCGCCGCCCTGTGGGACTCCCAATCACGGCCAGATGTGATGCAGCCCTCTACTGGTAGAGCATTCTTACTGGCTCGGCAATGGCTCTACACAGCAGACACTTGTATTATGTTACCCAAATAGCACAGTCATATTTATATTTTTGTAACATATGTTGTGTAATTTTACTGATGTTGATGTTATGGGTAATGTAACTTCTCAGCTTGTGACAAAGATCTCAGGTTCAAACTGGAGAATTCTAAAACAGAACTAGAACTCCCGGCAACGCTCCATTGTTGCTATGCAACCCGTCAACAACATACAGAGTCGCTAGTTAGCTAGCCGCTAGGTAACGATGTCGTCGGGTTACTCGGCTAACCAGGTAAAAATGACTAAATTAATTATTTAAAAATACACCTTTTGTTTCTTTGTTGTTGTTGTTGTGTAGAGCAGTAAACATGTGATGTGTGTTTTAGTATGAAAATGCGTTCAACTCGCAGAAACTACAGAATTGGACTGTGCCAAAGCATTTCAAGGAGGTAACTTACACTACCTCACTAGCTAAGCTTGTTGTTTGTGAATTGTGCAAAGCAAATATGGTTACTTAATCTCCATGAGTTGAACTTAGTTTAAATCAACTGTGTGTGTGTGTGTAGAGGCCCTCAGCAGCAGAGGGCCACACCATCTTCATCGCCAGTGACCGTGGACATCTCCTACCAGGAGTGAAGGCTAAGGTTAGTGAACACACACACACACACACACACGGACCTGTATATGCCTGTATATTTATGTGCTTATGTACACTACCGGTCAAAAGTTTTACAACACCTACTCATTCAAGTTGGTTTTTCTTTATTTTTACTATTTTTTACATTGTAGAATAATAGTGAAGACATCAAAAATATGATATAACACATATGGAATCATGTAGTAACCAAACAAAGTGTTAAACAAATCAAAATCTATTTTATATTTGAGATTCTTCAAATAGCCAGCCCTTTGCCTTGATGACAGCTTCCCACACTCTTGGCATTCTCTCAACCAGCTTCACCTGGAATGCTTTTCCAACAGTCTTGATGGAGTTCCCACATATGCTGAGCACTTGTTGGCTGCTTTTCCTTCACTCTGCGGTCCGACTCATCCCAAACCATCTCAATTGGGTTGAGGTCCGGGGATTGTGGAGGCTTGTAAAGCATGGGATTGTTCCCATGCTTTACGGTGGGAAATACACATGCAGAGATCATCCGTCCACCCACACAAAGACACGGTGGTTGGAACCAAAGATCTCAAATTTGGACTCATCAGACCAAAAGGACAGATTTCCACCGGTCTAATGTCCATTGCTCGTGTTTCTTGACCCAAGCAAGTCTCTTCTTCTTATTGGTGTCCTTTAGTAGTGGTTTCTTTGCAGCAATTCAACCATGAAGGCCTGATTCACACAGTCTCCTCTGAACAGTTGATGTTGAGATGTGTCTGTTACTTGAACTCTGTGAAGCATTTATTTGGGCTGCAATTTCTGAGGCTGGTAACTCTAATGAACTTATCCTCTGCAGCAGAGATAAGTCTGGGTCTTCCTTTCCTGTGGCGGTCCTCATGAGAGTCAGTTGGTGGTTTTTGTGACTGCACTTGAAGAAACTTTCAAAGTTATTGAAATGTTCTGTATTGACTGACCTTCATGTCTAAAAGTAATTCTCAAACGAAGATGGCGTAACAGTGTGGACGTGTTTTCTTTTGTCCTGTCCCGTGTCTCGTGTAAATAGTCAGTTTTTTTTATGGTTTTCCGTATATATTTCTTAATCTCATATACCTTCCTGCAACCCGCCTCACCCAACGTGGAACGGATCTACTATTTCTTTATTTCTTTATCCCATATAACTGTACCTCCGACAGAAGCTAGCCTGCTAACTAGCTACTAGCCATTGCTAGCCACTGCTAGCGGTCTTCACCACCGCCCTGCCTGCATCATCCAGCTTTAATTTGGACAATATCGGCCAGTCTGCAGAGCTCGCTACCAACCCAGCGCATATCGGATTACTTTCTCTACCACATCACCAGATTTCTACCGAAATCACTGGACCATTACAGCGGATCATCGCAGCTAGCTAGCTGCAACCGAGTGGCTGTTGTTGGCTAACACCACTGTTCCGAAGCATGCACCAGTTAGCCTTGAGCTGACCTCAAGCTAGGCCCATCTCCCGGCTAGCCGACGTGTACTAGCTAATTCCTGGCCTACAGTACCTCTTTGTCAACCGGCCTGGACCTTCTATTGTCGACACTGAGCCCCGCCGATCCATCACGACTGGTCTGCCGACGTAATCGTCCGACATGGTTTCAACAGGCATTTCCGTTGCGATGTCGCCGAAGACCCATCACCTAGCCCTGGCCTGATAGCATTCTGAACGCTGTGCCTCCCGCTCGCCTAGTGCAGTAGCGGCCACTGAACTGCTCCCTGGCTCACCTTTTGCTGATCATTGGACCTTATGATCACTCGGCTACACAGCTGATGCCTGCTGGACTGTTCCCTAACACGGTACCCCCAGCTGTGCCCTGGACACCATATGTGAATTGATTGTCCTCCATCTATCTTCAGAGTTCGCTCTGTTAGGTGACCTAAACTGGGATATGCTAACACCCCGGCCGTCCTACAATCTAAGCTAGATGCCCTCAATCTCACTCAAATTATCAAGGAACCTACCAGGTACAACCCTAAATCTGTTAACAAGGGCATAGATATAGATATCATCCTGACTAACTTGCCCTCCAAATACACCTCAGCTGTCTTCAACCAGGATCTCAGCGATCACTGCCTCATTACCTGCGTCCGTAATGGGTCCGCGGTCAAACGACAACCCCTCATCACTGTCAAACACTCCCCCAAACAGAAATGTGCATCCTGTGGCACTAATTCCAAAAAGTTTTGGGACACTAAAGTCCATGGCGAATAAGAGCGCCTCTTCCCAGCTGCCCACTGCACTGAGGCTAGGAAACACTGTCACCACCGATAAATCTACGATAATCGAGAATTTCAATAAGCATTTTGCTACGGCTGCCCATGCTTTCCACCTGGTTACCCCTACCCCAGGCCAACAGCTATGGACCCCCCGCAGCAACTTGCCCAAGCCCCCCCCCCGCTTCTCCTTCACCCAAATCCAGATAGCTGATGTTCTGAAAGAGCTGCAAAATCTGGACCCCTACAAATCAGCTGGGCTAGACAATCTGGACCCTTTCTTTCTAAAATTATCCGCCGCAATTGTTGCAACCCCTATTACTAGCCTGTTCAACCTCTCTTTCGTATCGTCTGAGATACCTAGAGATTGGAAAGCTGCCGCGGTCATCCCCCTCTTTAAAGGCGGAGACACTCTAGACCCAAACTGTTACAGACCTATATCCATCCTGCCCTGCCTTTCTAAAGTCTTCGAAAGCCAAGTTAACAAACAGATCACCGACCATTTTGAATCCCACCATACCTTCTCCGCTATGCAATCTGATTTCCGAGCTGGTCATGGGTACACCTCATCCACGCTCAAGGTCCTAAACAATGTCATAACCACCATCGATAAAAGACAGTACTGTGCAGCCGTCTTCATCGACCTGGCCAAGGCTTTCGACTCTGTCAACGCATTCTTATCGGCAGACTCAATAGCCTTGGTTTCTCAAATGACTGGCTCACCTGGTTCACCAACTACTTCTCAGATAGAGTTCAGTGTGTCAAATCGGAGGGCCTGTTGTCCGGAACCTCTGGCAGTCTCTACGGTGGTGCCACAGGGTTCAATTCTTGGGCCGACTCTATTCTCTGTATATTTCAATGATGTTGCTCTCGCTGCTGGTGACTCTCTGATCCACCTCTACGCAGACGACACCATTCTGTATACATCTGGCCCCTCTTTGGACACTGTGTTAACAAACCTCCAAACAAGCTTCAATGTCATACATCACTCCTTCCTTGGCCTCCAACTGCTCTTAAATGCTAGTAAAACTAAATGCATGCTCTTCAATCGAATGCTGCCTGCACCCGCCCACCGGACTAGTATCACTACTCTCGACGGGTCTGACTTAGAATACGTGGACACCTACAAATACCTAGGCGTCTGGTTAGACTGTAAACTCTCCTTCCAGACTCACATTAACCATCTCCAATCCAAAATTAAATCTAGAATCAGCTTCCTATTTCGCAACAAAGCCTCCTTCACTAAGGCTGCCAAACATGCCCTCGTAAAACTGACTATCCTACCGATCCTTGACTTCGGCGATGTCATTTACAAAATAGCCTCCAACACTCTACTCAGCAAATTGGATGTAGTCTATCACAGTGCCATCCGTTTTGTTACCAAAGCCCCATATACTACCCACCACTGCGACCTGTATTCTCTCGTTGGCTGGTCCTCACTACATATTCGTCGCCAAACCCACTGGCTCCAGGTCATCTATAAGTCTTCACTAGGTAAATCCTTATCTCAGCTCGCTAGTCACCATAGCAACACCCACCCGTAGCATGCGCTCCAGCAGGTATATTTCACTGGTCATCCCCAAAGCCAACACCTCCTTTGGCCGCCATTCCTTCCAGTTCTCTGCTGCCAATGACTGGAACAAATTGCAAAAATCACTGAAGCTGGAGACTACCATCTCCCTCAATAACTTTAAGCATCAGCTGTCAGAGCAGCTTATCGATCACTGCACCTGTACACAGACCATCTGTAAATAGCCCACCCTACTACCTCATCCCCATATTGTTATTTTAGCTCATTTTACACTCCAGTATCTCTATTTGCACATCATCATCTGCACATCTATCACTCCAGTGTTAATGCTAAATTGTAATTCTCACCACTATGGCCTATTTATAGTCCTACCTTCCTAATCTTACTACATTTGCACACATTGTATATAGATTCTCTATTGTGTTATTGACTGTACGTTTGTTTATCCCATGTGTAACTCTTGTGTTGTTGTTGTTTTTGTCGCACTGCTTTGCTTTATCTTGACCAGGTCTCAGTTGTAAATGAGAACTTGTTCTCAACTGGCCTACCTGGTTAAATAAAGGTGAAAAAAAAATATATATATATATAATGATGGACTGTCGTTTCTCTTTGCTTATTTGAATTGTTCTTGCCATAATATGGACTTGGTCTTTTACCAAATAGGAATATCTTCTGTATACCACCCCTACCTTGTCACAACACAACTGATTGGCTCAAACGCATTAAGAAGGAAATCAATTCCACAAATTAATGTTTAATAAGTCACACCTGTAAAGAATGCCAAGAGTGCGCAAAGCTGCCTTCAAGGCAAAGGGTGGCTATTTGAAGAATCTTGTTTAACACTTTTTTGGTTACTCCATGATTCCATACGTGTTATTTCATAGTTTTAAATGTCTTCACTATTATTCTACAATGTAGAAAATAGTACAAATAAAGAAAAACCCTTCAATGATTAGGTGTTCTAAAACGTTTGACCGATAGTGTATGTCTGTCTGTGCTTAATTATGTATGTGTGTGTGCGTGCGTGCGTGTGTGTAGCGTGGCAGTGCGTGGCCAGGTTTTAAGGGGACGTGGGAGCTGCCTGCTCATCTCCCTCCTGCCTCCATTAACCCCACGGCTCGCTCTGAGGAGGGCAGACAGCGTCTCACACACACATACACATACTCACACAGGGCCGCCAAAACCACCACCACTCTAGCCACAGACGGCCAGACAGAAGAGGATCAGGTTAGACTCTCTCTCTCCTCTCTTTACCCCCTCCTCTGCTATCCCGTCTTCCACCTCTCCTCTCCTCTCCTCTCCTCTCCTCTCCTCTCTCCTCCTTTATCCTCTCCTCTCCTCTCCTCTCCCCTCCTTTATCCTCTTCTCTCCTCCTTTATCCTCTCCTCCCTTCACCCCTCTCTTTTCTTCTCCCCCCTCTTCTCTCACTTCTCTTCTCCCCTCTATCTCCTCCCCTCTCTCCTCTCCTCATTATCTTTGTTCCTCATACAGACCTGCAATGCCCCAACCTCAGAGAGACCAGTCAGCGGACAATCAGGTCCTGGTGAGAGAGAGAGAGCAGCCTCCCGCCCTGACACACAGCAAGAGGAGAGAGCAGCCTCCCGCCCTGACACACAGCAAGAGGAGAGAGCAGCCTCCCGCCCTGACACACAGCAAGAGGAGAGAGCAGCCGCTAGAGGGAACACCTCGGATAGAGAGAGAGCAGCCGCTAGAGGGAACACCTCGGATAGAGAGAGAGCAGCCGCTAGAGGGAACACCTCGGATAGAGAGAGAAAATCCTCTTCAGCTGCTCAATATAATCACACAAAGGTAGACTAGTCACCATATCTACCTCCTTCTTCCTCTCTCTCTCCCATCTCTTTTTCTCTCCCCATCTTTCTCTCAAGCAGTCTCACAACCAGAATATATTTTGTTTCCTGATGTACTGAGTGCTGAGACACTAACAGAATCATACAACATTAAAACTCTAAAACCATTTCCTGTGTGTGTGTCAGGGACGGTTGTGTTTGAGGAAAACAAACTGGCAGGCAGGCAGACGACCCTTGATTTTCCCTGTTATAGTGTATGTCTGGAGTTCCCTGACCAAGTAATAAGAGAGTAGCACATACAACAGCCTCAGCACAACATAGCATCACAACATAGCAGCACAACATAGCATCACAACATAGCATCACAACATAGCAGCACAACATAGCATCACAACATAGCATCACAACATAGCAGCACAACATAGCATCACAACATAGCAGCACAACATATCAGCACAACATATCAGCACAATATAGCAGCACAACATAGCATCACAACATAGCAGCACAACATATCAGCACAACATATCAGCACAATATAGCAGCACAACATAGCATCACAACATAGCAGCACAACATATCAGCACAACATATCAGCACAATATAGCAGCACAACATAGCATCACAACATATCAGCACAACATATCAGCACAACATATCAGCACAACATAGCATCACAACATATCAGCACAACATAGCAGCACAACATAGCATCACAACATATCAGCACAACATATCAGCACAACATAGCAGCACAACATAGCATCACAACATATCAGCACAACATAGCATCACAACATAGCATCACAACATAGCATCACAATATAGCAGCACAACATAGCATCACAATATAGCATCCTCATCACAACATAGCATCACAACATAGCATCCTCATCACAACATATCACAATACTCCACATGTACACAATGTAGAACAATAGCATAAAAGTACTACAATCTAATCAATGTAATGTTTACATTATCCCACCCCTGGTTAAAGCTCCCAGCTACTATCTAATCAATGTAACGTTTACATTATCCCACCATTGGCTTAAAAAGCCCAACCTAACACAATACTGCCGGTCTGTGTGTCTGTCTGTGTGCTGTGCACTCTGTGTGTAGCCAGTGGATGTGATAACCATCTTGTGGGTTGAAAGAAAAAACAGAATTTGGGAAAATATAATTTGGGATAAAATCACAATTTTATTAGGGGGCCGGCCTTGTTGTTTATTAACCATTATTTTACCAGGTATATTGACAGAAAACATAGTTCATTACGTTCTCTTGTACACTAAGGATCTGGAGAAGAGTTGTAGGGGCTAGAAAAACCTCTGGTATAGACAGTAGTTATATAGGATGGTGTGTATAGACAGTATGGACAGTAGTTATATAGGATGGTGAGTATAGACAGTATGGACAGTAGTTATATAGGATGGTGTGTATAGACAGTATGGACAGTAGTTATATAGGATGGTGAGTATAGACAGTATGGACAGTAGTTATATAGGATGGTGTGTATAGACAGTATGGACAGTAGTTATATAGGATGGTGTGTATAGACAGTATAGATAGATAGATAGATAGATAGATAGATAGATAGATAGATAGATAGATAGATAGATAGATAGATAGATAGGTACTTTATTGATCCCCCGGGGGGGAAATTTCATTGTCAAGCAGCTACAACAAAACACAGGGCAGGTGCAAAATGCCACAACGAAAGTACACAAAAGACAGATACACGGTACATGATACATAGAGCGGCAGTATGAAAAGGTATAGAAATACAAGATATCTGGAGTGCAAAAAAAAAGCTATAAAAGGACATTGCATAGTATGGGTGGTTGGCTGAATATGTACACTATACGTTGGTGGATGTTGGATGGTTAACTATACTATACAGGTCGATGGCAGAGAAATAAGACAGTAGTTATATAGGATGGTGTGTATAGACAGTATGGACAGTAGTTATATAGGATGGTGTGTATAGACAGTATAGACAGTAGTTATATAGGATGGTGTGTATAGACAGTATGGACAGTAGTTATATAGGATGGTGTGTATAGACAGTATGGACAGTAGTTATATAGGATGGTGTGTATAGACAGTAGTTATATAGGATGGTGTGTATAGACAGTATGGACAGTAGTTATATAGGATGGTGTGTATAGACAATAGTTATATAGGATGGTGTGTATAGACAGTAGTTATATAGGATGATGTATATAGACACTATGGACAGTAGTTATATAGGATGGTGTGTATAGACAGTATGGACAGTAGTTATATAGGATGGTGTGTATAGACAGTATGGACAGTAGTTATATAGGATGGTGTGTATAGACAGTATAGACAGTAGTTATATAGGATGGTGTGTATAGACAGTATAGACAGTAGTTATATAGGATGGTGTGTATAGACAGTATGGACAGTAGTTATATAGGATGGTGTGTATAGACAGTATGGACAGTAGTTATATAGGATGGTGTGTATAGACAGTAGTTATATAGGATGGTGTGTATAGACAGTATGGACAGTAGTTATATAGGATGGTGTGTATAGACAATAGTTATATAGGATGGTGTGTATAGACAGTAGTTATATAGGATGATGTATATAGACACTATGGACAGTAGTTATATAGGATGGTGTGTATAGACAGTATGGACAGTAGTTATATAGGATGGTGTGTATAGACAGTATGGACAGTAGTTATATAGGATGGTGTGTATAGACAGTATAGACAGTAGTTATATAGGATGGTGTGTATAGACAGTATGGACAGTAGTTATATAGGATGGTGTGTATAGACAGTATGGACAGTAGTTATATAGGATGGTGTGTATAGACAGTATAGACAGTAGTTATATAGGATGGTGTGTATAGACAGTAGTTATATAGGATGGTGTGTATAGACAGTATGGACAGTAGTTATATAGAATGGTGTGTATAGACAGTAGTTATATAGGATGGTGTGTATAGACAGTAGTTATATAGGATGGTGTGTATAGACAGTATAGACAGTAGTTATATAGGATGGTGTGTATAGACAGTAGTTATATAGGATGGTGTGTATAGACAGTATGGACAGTAGTTATATAGGATGGTGAGTATAGACAGTATGGACAGTAGTTATATAGGATGGTGTGTATAGACAGTATGGACAGTAGTTATATAGGATGGTGAGTATAGACAGTATGGACAGTAGTTATATAGGATGGTGTGTATAGACAGTATGGACAGTAGTTATATAGGATGGTGAGTATAGACAGTATGGACAGTAGTTATATAGGATGGTGTGTATAGACAGTATGGACAGTAGTTATATAGGATGGTGTGTATAGACAGTATGGACAGTAGTTATATAGGATGGTGTGTATAGACAGTATGGACAGTAGTTATATAGGATGTTGTGTATAGACAGTATGGACAGTAGTTATATAGGATGGTGTGTATAGACAGTATGGACATTAGTTATATAGGATGGTGTGTATAGACAGTAGTTATATAGGATGGTGTGTATAGACAGTAGTTATATAGGATGGTGTGTATAGACAGTATGGACAGTAGTTATATAGGATGTTGTGTATAGACAGTATAGACAGTAGTTATATAGGATGGTGTGTATAGACAGTAGTTATATAGGATGGTGTGTATAGACAGTATGGACAGTAGTTATATAGGATGGTGTGTATAGACAGTATAGACAGTAGTTATATAGGATGGTGAGTATGGACAGTAGTTATATAGGATGGTGTGTATAGACAGTATGGACAGTAG
>CM042400.1:35091910-35214410 GCA_023634145.1 Thymallus thymallus | reverse complement strand
GGGGGCCGACCAATCAGAGGCCCCAGAGAGGGGTCTGACCGCCGCCCATCCTGGAGGACCCGACGGACCTCCTCAATCCCACAATGCAACAGCCGGTAGTACAGTAGGGCCTGGTCACGCACACACATGTCCCCCTCCTCCTCTGAAACACACAGAGAGTTGTTCATGTGAAGCCAAGTTCATTCCCATATTAATAAAGTAATAAACAAAACATGTGTAAAGTGTGTGTGTGTGTGTGTGTGTGTGTGTGTACCTATGCAATGGTGTGTGTGTGTGTGTGTGTGTGTACCTATGCAATGGTGTGTGTGTGTGTGTTCTAGGGCTGGGTGATATGGCCAAAATATTTGAATAAAGAAAGTTCTACATCTGCTTTATGAATAGTGTGCGACCCTAGGGTGGTGATTTCAACGGGGCTTTCTCCATTCAGATTGTTTTATACTGTTTCATTCAACAACAAAAATAATAATACATTTCTGCATTTCCTGGACTCATTTGAGATCATTTCCACACTTATAGGCTTTATTTTTAACCAAATGTTACAATTGTGATTTGACTTGCGATTTAGAGCAGAACACTGGGGTGAACTGTTGCATCATGGGAATAGAATGATAACTCTGTAGTCAGAATATAATCCTGGGAACTACTTCATGTAGCTAAACATATTCATGCTTTGTCTCTTTCACTTGGAAGATACGGTTGACATGCTGACTACACCAGGAGTTCTCCACTACTACTGGAGAAGGTCAAGTGACACAAATTTACGGAAAGGTCCGGATGGATATTGTCCTTTATCAGCGCTATGGTAACAGTGTAGTAACAAACATGGTTATATAAAATGTACATTAACTACATTAAATGAGACTAAGAACTTGAATTAATTAAAATGTCTTTCAAAATGTAAACATGGGCAACATTGCATCAACATTGCTGAAGAGCAAAAGTGGAGAAGTGCACTTTGAACCATTGTACAAAAAAATAATATATAATTTAAAAAAAAATAATAATATATATATATTGTTTCTATTATGAAATAATAGTCTTTTACCAATAATTTGAACTTTGGCACAAATGGTGTGAGGCCACTGAGACACTGGTGCAGGTGTTCATTGGTGAGCCTGGTGCAGTATTTATTTTTAAGTTAATTGTGGAGAAGGCTAATTCACAGCTGTATGTAAAGCCAAACATGGTCAGGATGTATAGTGTCAGCCTCTTGAATGTGACAGGGTCTCAATCACCAGCCTGTTCCTTCAAAGACACATCTTCTTGCACCTCAATCAACTCCATTTGCAGTGATGCAAATACCAGTGATCTACCCAGTGATGCAACATCTACCCAGTGATGCGACATCTACCCAGTGATGCGACATCTACCCAGTGATGCGACATCTACCCAGTGATGCGACATCGACCCAGTGATGCAACATCTACCCAGTGATGCAACATCGACCCAGTGATGCGACATCTACCCAGTGATGCAACATCTACCCAGTGATGTTTTGCTTCTTCTGACAACTTTGTCAAATTTGTGACCAGGAAGGGGTTCTGGATGAGCAGCAGCAGTTCTCTTCCAACAGGTCAATTAAGAACAAATTCTTATTTACAATGACGGCCTACACCGGCCAAACCCTCCCCTAACCCGGACAACGCTGTGACAATTGTGCACCGCCCTATGGGACTCCCGATCACGGGCAGTTGTTAAACAGCCCGGGATCGAACCAGGGTCTGTAGTGACGCCTCTAGCACTGAGATGCAGTGCCTTAGACCGCTGCGCCACTCTGGAGCCTTCTGGATCCATCAGCTTCTGGATGAAATCAACATGGTTGGGATTTCAATTTCCAATTTCTTCTGGAAAGCCCGGACTGCTGTTATCATATCACACACTGTGTTGTCCCGTCCACACAGCTTAACATTCAGTTGATGTAATGTCTGTCAGAAATGCAACTGTTTCCATCTTCTCCTCATCTTCCAAAAACTCAGACAACTGAGTTGTATTGTCATTCTTTTGCTCTGATAAGAAAGCTTTGATTTCCTCCTGAAAGGCGTTCCAAAACCCTGCCTTTGCTGAAACATCTGACATTGTTGTGCAGTAGTAAGTGATCAGAACTGGCATTGGCCTCTGTCAGAATGCCTCGTAGCAGGCGGTGTTGTCGGGATTATGTTGCTCTCAAAAAGTTGATCAGTTTCATCATCGTTGTCATGACCTCAGAATACTCTTTTCCCAGACTGGCACACAGAACCGTTTGATGGATGATGCAGTGATGATGTCAGTTCATGGTGGTCTTCTTCTTCTTTCAAACGTGCAACCAGTCCTCTTCCTATCATGGCTGGAGCTCCATCTGTGGCGATGGAGACCACTGACTTCAGATCTATCTGCCTTTTGGTCAGCATGCCTTTGATGGCCTCATGGATAACCTCTCTGTGTTACTAGACTTGTTAAGCCCAACATTCACCCACAGGTAATGAAATGCATGGTGCATTCTGAATGGCCTCATCAAGTTGTGAAGTTTAATCTTCAGTTAATATTTCACTTCTCATTGCTGTGGAATCTGACAGTGGGATCCGTTTGATCTTTTCTCTGAGCTCATTTTTTACTTTACCTTCAAGCAAGGTGTCAGCAGTTTCACACATTTATTTTACCATCTCAGCGTCTGAAAATCCTCAAACCCAAGCTACATTTGTGTATGTGTCTACCTATACAGTAGACCAGGAGTCGTCCCATCATGTCCTGAGTCTCAGCAGGTCTGGACAGGAACAGTCGTAGTGTTGCAGTGAGCAGCTCTGTCTTGACCTCCGCTGACATCTCACTCCTCACCCCGTCTATACAGTCCTCCAGCAAATAGGGGGCGCCACTCACTCTGTCCCCGTAGACACCTAGCAGCCACAGCAAGGCCCCACGACCCTAAACACACACACAACCACACATTACAACTCCCCCTAAGCCAAACCCACCTTGTACCCATACAGCGCCAGCAGCCACAGCAATCCCCCACGACCCTTACACACACACACACAGACAGGCAGACAGACAGGACAGACAGACAGGCAGACAGGACAGACAGACGGGCAGACAGGACAGACACCTACTTGACTGTCCTGCAAGTTGTCCTCCCATCCTTCCAGAGCTGAACACACTGCGTCTCCACACTGAGGACACACCCACACTAAGTCCCTCAGAGTCTGGAGCACCGCTGGATAAACAAATGAATGGACAAATGAATGATTGGCCCTTTGTGACCCGTCCCTTATGGGATTATTTGACACCCTTTCAAAGAAATTAACGTACAGAACGGTTCATTTGTGGCTTGTGTAAATGTGTGTGTGTGTGTGTATACCAGACGTGATGTGTTCTTGCTTCAGTCCCAGTAGTCCAGTGAGTATGGCCAAACACCTGTCACTGTAGATCCTTCCAATACCACCTGCAGAGAGACAGCCATTTCTATTAGCCCCTCCTCCTGTGGTCTCTCTCTGTGTGTGTGTGTGTGTGTGTGTGTGTGTGTGTGTGTGTGTGTGTGTGTGTGTGTGTGTGTGTGTGTGTGTGTGTGTGTGTGTGTGTGTGTGTGTGTGTGTGTGTGTGTGTGTGTGTGTGTGTGTGTGTGTGCGCGTGTGTGTCTGTACCTATAGCGTTGATAGCAGTCTGTGAGGTCTCAGTGTTGACGTCAGTACAGTACCCTCTCAGCTCGTCCAGAACCATGGCCACGTTGTCATCATTCACCAATTCAACCAGCACCTTACAATCAATCAATCACCCTAGACACAGTTAACTCATCATTCACCAATTCAACCAGCACCTTACAATCAATCAATCACCCTAGACACAGTTAACTCATCATTCACCAATTCAACCAGCACCTTACAATCAATCAATCACCCTAGACACAGTTAACTCATCATTCACCAATTCAACCAGCACCTTACAATCAATCAATCACCCTAGACACAGTTAACTCATCATTCACCAATTCAACCAGCACCTTACAATCAATCAATCACCCTAGACACAGTTAACTCATCATTCACCAATTCAACCAGCACCTTACAATCAATCAATCAATCACCCTAGACACAGTTAACTCATCATTCACCAATTCAACCAGCACCTTACAATCAATCAATCAATCACCCTAGACACAGTTAACTCATCATTCACCAATTCAACCAACACCTTACAATCAATCAATCAATCACCCTAGACACAGTTAACTCATCATTCACCAATTCAACCAGCACCTTACAATCAATCAATCACCCTAGACACAGTTAACTCATCATTCACCAATTCAACCAGCACCTTACAATCAATCAATCACCCTAGACACAGTTAACTCATCATTCACCAATTCAACCAGCACCTTACAATCAATCAATCACCCTAGACACAGTTAACTCATCATTCACCAATTCAACCAGCACCTTACAATCAATCAATCACCCTAGACACAGTTAACTCATCATTCACCAATTCAACCAGCACCTTACAATCAATCAATCACCCTAGACACAGTTAACTCATCATTCACCAATTCAACCAGCACCTTACAATCAATCAATCACCCTAGACACAGTTAACTCATCATTCACCAATTCAACCAGCACCTTACAATCAATCAATCACCCTAGACACAGTTAACTCATCATTCACCAATTCAACCAACACCTTACAATCAATCAATCACCCTAGACACAGTTAACTCATCATTCACCAATTCAACCAACACCTTACAATCAATCACCCTAGACACAGTTAACTCATCATTCACCAATTCAACCAGCACCTTACAATCAATCAATCACCCTAGACACAGTTAACTCATCATTCACCAATTCAACCAGCACCTTACAATCAATCAATCACCCTAGACACAGTTAACTCATCATTCACCAATTCAACCAGCACCTTACAATCAATCAATCAATCACCCTAGACACAGTTAACTCATCATTCACCAATTCAACCAGCACCTTACAATCAATCAATCACCCTAGACACAGTTAACTCATCATTCACCAATTCAACCAGCACCTTACAATCAATCAATCACCCTAGACACAGTTAACTCATCATTCACCAATTCAACCAGCACCTTACAATCAATCAATCAATCACCCTAGACACAGTTAACTCATCATTCACCAATTCAACCAGCACCTTACAATCAATCAATCAATCACCCTAGACACAGTTAACTCATCATTCACCAATTCAACCAGCACCTTACAATCAATCAATCACCCTAGACACAGTTAACTCATCATTCACCAATTCAACCAGCACCTTACAATCAATCAATCACCCTAGACACAGTTAACTCATCATTCACCAATTCAACCAACACCTTACAATCAATCAATCACCCTAGACACAGTTAACTCATCATTCACCAATTCAACCAACACCTTACAATCAATCAATCACCCTAGACACAGTTAACTCATCATTCACCAATTCAACCAGCACCTTACAATCAATCAATCAATCACCCTAGACACAGTTAACTCATCATTCACCAATTCAACCAACACCTTACAATCAATCAATCACCCTAGACACAGTTAACTCATCATTCACCAATTCAACCAGCACCTTACAATCAATCAATCACCCTAGACACAGTTAACTCATCATTCACCAATTCAACCAACACCTTACAATCAATCAATCACCCTAGACACAGTTAACTCATCATTCACCAATTCAACCAACACCTTACAATCAATCAATCACCCTAGACACAGTTAACTCATCATTCACCAATTCAACCAACACCTTACAATCAATCAATCAATCACCCTAGACACAGTTAACTCATCATTCACCAATTCAACCAGCACCTTACAATCAATCAATCACCCTAGACACAGTTAACTCATCATTCACCAATTCAACCAGCACCTTACAATCAATCAATCACCCTAGACACAGTTAACTCATCATTCACCAATTCAACCAACACCTTACAATCAATCAATCACCCTAGACACAGTTAACTCATCATTCACCAATTCAACCAGCACCTTACAATCAATCAATCACCCTAGACACAGTTAACTCATCATTCACCAATTCAACCAGCACCTTACAATCAATCAATCAATCACCCTAGACACAGTTAACTCATCATTCACCAATTCAACCAGCACCTTACAATCAATCAATCACCCTAGACACAGTTAACTCATCATTCACCAATTCAACCAGCACCTTACAATCAATCAATCACCCTAGACACAGTTAACTCATCATTCACCAATTCAACCAGCACCTTACAATCAATCAATCACCCTAGACACAGTTAACTCATCATTCACCAATTCAACCAGCACCTTACAATCAATCAATCACCCTAGACACAGTTAACTCATCATTCACCAATTCAACCAGCACCTTACAATCAATCAATCACCCTAGACACAGTTAACTCATCATTCACCAATTCAACCAGCACCTTACAATCAATCAATCACCCTAGACACAGTTAACTCATCATTCACCAATTCAACCAGCACCTTACAATCAATCAATCACCCTAGACACAGTTAACTCATCATTCACCAATTCAACCAGCACCTTACAATCAATCAATCACCCTAGACACAGTTAACTCATCATTCACCAATTCAACCAGCACCTTACAATCAATCAATCACCCTAGACACAGTTAACTCATCATTCACCAATTCAACCAGCACCTTACAATCAATCAATCACCCTAGACACAGTTAACTCATCATTCACCAATTCAACCAGCACCTTACAATCAATCAATCACCCTAGACACAGTTAACTCATCATTCACCAATTCAACCAGCACCTTACAATCAATCAATCACCCTAGACACAGTTAACTCATCATTCACCAATTCAACCAGCACCTTACAATCAATCAATCACCCTAGACACAGTTAACTCATCATTCACCAATTCAACCAGCACCTTACAATCAATCAATCACCCTAGACACAGTTAACTCATCATTCACCAATTCAACCAACACCTTACAATCAATCAATCAATCACCCTAGACACAGTTAACTCATCATTCACCAATTCAACCAACACCTTACAATCAATCAATCACCCTAGACACAGTTAACTCATCATTCACCAATTCAACCAGCACCTTACAATCAATCAATCACCCTAGACACAGTTAACTCATCATTCACCAATTCAACCAGCACCTTACAATCAATCAATCACCCTAGACACAGTTAACTCATCATTCACCAATTCAACCAACACCTTACAATCAATCAATCACCCTAGACACAGTTAACTCATCATTCACCAATTCAACCAGCACCTTACAATCAATCAATCACCCTAGACACAGTTAACTCATCATTCACCAATTCAACCAACACCTTACAATCAATCAATCAATCACCCTAGACACAGTTAACTCATCATTCACCAATTCAACCAACACCTTACAATCAATCAATCACCCTAGACACAGTTAACTCATCATTCACCAATTCAACCAGCACCTTACAATCAATCAATCACCCTAGACACAGTTAACTCATCATTCACCAATTCAACCAGCACCTTACAATCAATCAATCACCCTAGACACAGTTAACTCATCATTCACCAATTCAACCAGCACCTTACAATCAATCAATCACCCTAGACACAGTTAACTCATCATTCACCAATTCAACCAACACCTTACAATCAATCAATCACCCTAGACACAGTTAACTCATCATTCACCAATTCAACCAACACCTTACAATCAATCAATCACCCTAGACACAGTTAACTCATCATTCACCAATTCAACCAACACCTTACAATCAATCAATCACCCTAGACACAGTTAACTCATCATTCACCAATTCAACCAGCACCTTACAATCAATCAATCACCCTAGACACAGTTAACTCATCATTCACCAATTCAACCAGCACCTTACAATCAATCAATCACCCTAGACACAGTTAACTCATCATTCACCAATTCAACCAGCACCTTACAATCAATCAATCACCCTAGACACAGTTAACTCATCATTCACCAATTCAACCAGCACCTTACAATCAATCAATCAATCACCCTAGACACAGTTAACTCATCATTCACCAATTCAACCAGCACCTTACAATCAATCAATCACCCTAGACACAGTTAACTCATCATTCACCAATTCAACCAGCACCTTACAATCAATCAATCACCCTAGACACAGTTAACTCATCATTCACCAATTCAACCAGCACCTTACAATCAATCAATCACCCTAGACACAGTTAACTCATCATTCACCAATTCAACCAGCACCTTACAATCAATCAATCACCCTAGACACAGTTAACTCATCATTCACCAATTCAACCAGCACCTTACAATCAATCAATCAATCACCCTAGACACAGTTAACTCATCATTCACCAATTCAACCAGCACCTTACAATCAATCAATCAATCACCCTAGACACAGTTAACTCATCATTCACCAATTCAACCAGCACCTTACAATCAATCAATCACCCTAGACACAGTTAACTCATCATTCACCAATTCAACCAGCACCTTACAATCAATCAATCAATCACCCTAGACACAGTTAACTCATCATTCACCAATTCAACCAGCACCTTACAATCAATCAATCACCCTAGACACAGTTAACTCATCATTCACCAATTCAACCAGCACCTTACAATCAATCAATCACCCTAGACACAGTTAACTCATCATTCACCAATTCAACCAGCACCTTACAATCAATCAATCACCCTAGACACAGTTAACTCATCATTCACCAATTCAACCAGCACCTTACAATCAATCAATCACCCTAGACACAGTTAACTCATCATTCACCAATTCAACCAGCACCTTACAATCAATCAATCACCCTAGACACAGTTAACTCATCATTCACCAATTCAACCAACACCTTACAATCAATCAATCACCCTAGACACAGTTAACTCATCATTCACCAATTCAACCAGCACCTTACAATCAATCAATCACCCTAGACACAGTTAACTCATCATTCACCAATTCAACCAACACCTTACAATCAATCAATCAATCACCCTAGACACAGTTAACTCATCATTCACCAATTCAACCAGCACCTTACAATCAATCAATCACCCTAGACACAGTTAACTCATCATTCACCAATTCAACCAGCACCTTACAATCAATCAATCACCCTAGACACAGTTAACTCATCATTCACCAATTCAACCAGCACCTTACAATCAATCAATCACCCTAGACACAGTTAACTCATCATTCACCAATTCAACCAGCACCTTACAATCAATCAATCACCCTAGACACAGTTAACTCATCATTCACCAATTCAACCAGCACCTTACAATCAATCAATCACCCTAGACACAGTTAACTCATCATTCACCAATTCAACCAACACCTTACAATCAATCAATCACCCTAGACACAGTTAACTCATCATTCACCAATTCAACCAGCACCTTACAATCAATCAATCACCCTAGACACAGTTAACTCATCATTCACCAATTCAACCAGCACCTTACAATCAATCAATCACCCTAGACACAGTTAACTCATCATTCACCAATTCAACCAGCACCTTACAATCAATCAATCACCCTAGACACAGTTAACTCATCATTCACCAATTCAACCAGCACCTTACAATCAATCAATCACCCTAGACACAGTTAACTCATCATTCACCAATTCAACCAGCACCTTACAATCAATCAATCACCCTAGACACAGTTAACTCATCATTCACCAATTCAACCAGCACCTTACAATCAATCAATCAATCACCCTAGACACAGTTAACTCATCATTCACCAATTCAACCAGCACCTTACAATCAATCAATCACCCTAGACACAGTTAACTCATCATTCACCAATTCAACCAACACCTTACAATCAATCAATCAATCACCCTAGACACAGTTAACTCATCATTCACCAATTCAACCAGCACCTTACAATCAATCAATCACCCTAGACACAGTTAACTCATCATTCACCAATTCAACCAGCACCTTACAATCAATCAATCACCCTAGACACAGTTAACTCATCATTCACCAATTCAACCAGCACCTTACAATCAATCAATCACCCTAGACACAGTTAACTCATCATTCACCAATTCAACCAACATCTAAAGTGCTACATTTACATTATAGTTAAAGTTACATTTAACAGATGCTCTTATCCAGATCCAATCAGTGCGTTCAACTGTTTAGTAGAGAAAACAACCACACCAGCAACAAACCATCATTCACTGCCCTTCCTTTTAGACATTTATTATGTTCATATTAATATTAGCAAATTAGTGGTTCAGCATAGCCCTACCTGCATCTGCTCTGTTTGATGTAAGGTGGTTCAGCATAGCCCTACCTGCATCTGCTCTGTTTGATGTAAGGTGGTTCAGCATAGCCCTACCTGCATCTTGCTCTGTTTGATGTAAGGTGGTTCAGCATAGCCCTACCTGCATCTTGCTCTGTTTGATGTAAGGTGGTTCAGCATAGCCCTACCTGCATCTTGCTCTGTTTGATGTAAGGTGGTTCAGCATAGCCCTACCTGTATCTGCTCTGTTTGATGTAAGGTGGTTCAGCATAGCCCTACCTGCATCTGCTCTGTTTGATGTAAGGTGGTTCAGCATAGCCCTACCTGCATCTTGCTCTGTTTGATGTAAGGTGGTTCAGCATAGCCCTACCTGCATCTTGCTCTGTTTGATGTAAGGTGGTTCAGCATAGCCCTACCTGTATCTGCTCTGTTTGATGTAAGGTGGTTCAGCATAGCCCTACCTGCATCTTGCTCTGTTTGATGTAAGGTGGTTCAGCATAGCCCTACCTGCATCTTGCTCTGTTTGATGTAAGGTGGTTCAGCATAGCCCTACCTGTATCTGCTCTGTTTGATGTAAGGTGGTTCAGCATAGCCCTACCTGTATCTGCTCTGTTTGATGTAAGGTGGTTCAGCATAGCCCTACCTGCATCTTGCTCTGTTTGATGTAAGGTGGTTCAGCATAGCCCTACCTGCATCTTGCTCTGTTTGATGTAAGGTGGTTCAGCATAGCCCTACCTGCATCTGCTCTGTTTGATGTAAGGTGGTTCAGCATAGCCCTACCTGCATCTTGCTCTGTTTGATGTAAGGTGGTTCAGCATAGCCCTACCTGCATCTTGCTCTGTTTGATGTAAGGTGGTTCAGCATAGCCCTACCTGTATCTGCTCTGTTTGATGTAAGGTGGTTCAGCATAGCCCTACCTGTATCTGCTCTGTTTGATGTAAGGTGGTTCAGCATAGCCCTACCTGCATCTTGCTCTGTTTGATGTAAGGTGGTTCAGCATAGCCCTACCTGCATCTTGCTCTGTTTGATGTAAGGTGGTTCAGCATATCCCTACCTGCATCTTGCTCTGTTTGATGTAAGGTGGTTCAGCATAGCCCTACCTGCATCTTGCTCTGTTTGATGTAAGGTGGTTCAGCATAGCCCTACCTGCATCTTGCTCTGTTTGATGTAAGGTGGTTCAGCATAGCCCTACCTGTATCTGCTCTGTTTGATGTAAGGTGGTTCAGCATAGCCCTACCTGCATCTTGCTCTGTTTGATGTAAGGTGGTTCAGCATAGCCGCAGAAGAAGCGCTTGTAGTGTTCCCCCATCAGACCCGGCTCAGAACGCAGCAGCAGCTACAACAAACATACACTGATTATTAACATTACATACACTGGTTATTAACATTACATACACTGTTATTAACATTACATACACTGACTATTAACATTACATACACTGACTATTAACATTACATACACTGGTTATTAACACTACATACACTGGTTATTAACATTACATACACTGGTTATTAACATTACATACACTGACTAAACTGTTGAGTGTGAAAAACCCAGCAGCATTGCAGTTCTTGACACAGTCAAACCTGTGTCTGGAACCTACTACCATACCCTGTTCAAAGGCACTTAAATATTTTGTCTTGCCCATTCACCCTCTGAATGGCAAACATACACAATCCATGTCTCAACTGTCTCAAGGCTTAAAATGTTTAAAATATATATATATATCCGTCTCTTGCCCTTCATCTAGACTAATTGAAGTGTATTTAACACGTGACATCAATAAGATATCATAGCTTTCAGATGCGGGTTCGAGCCCCGTCTGTGTCGCAGCCGGCCGCGACCGGGAGACCCATGAGGCGACGCACAATTGGCCCAGCGTCGTCCGGGTTAGGGGAGGGTTTGGCCGGCCGGGTTGTCCTTGTCCCATCGCGCTCTAGCTTCTCCTGTAGCGGGCCGGGCGCATGCACGTTGACTCAGTCGCCAGGTGTACGGTGGTTCCTCCGACACATTGGTGCGACTGGCTTCCGGGTTCAGCGTTCATTGTGTCAAGAAGCAGTGCGGCTTGGTGGGTTGTGTTTCGGAGGACGCACGGCTCTCAACCTTCGCCTCTCCCGAGTCCGTACGGGAGTTGTAGCGATTGGACAAGACTAACTACCAATTGGATACGACGAAATTGGGGAGAAAATGGGATTAAAAAAAAAAAAAAAAAAAAGATATCATAGCTTTGACCTGGATTCACCTGGTCAGTCTGTCATGGAAAGAGCAGGTGTTCTGATGGTTTGTCCACTCAGTGTATAGGTGGTGAGTTGACACTGAAAACAGTGAAGTGGATCGATCTACGTCCAGGGAGGAGCTGATGTTTTTTGTATAACTCTCTCTCGGTAAAAAAGCAGTAATGTTTTTCTCATAGATAGATAGATAGGTACTTTATTGAAGTACCTATCTATCTATCTATGAGAAAAACATTACTGCTTTTTTACCGAGAGAGAGTTATACAAAAAACATTTTTAAGTGTGTATATTTATTCTGTGTTATTATTTAGTTAACTAGTAAATAAAGAATTAAACCAATTTGTGTATTACTGAATCATGAATAAGGCAATGTAAGGTAAGGATTAATATGTTGACTGTTTATAGATGCGATAGGTAAAGAACTTTACAGTTTAATTCGGAAGATGGTAACTCTAAACAACTTCTTCCGTGGTTCCCCAAATCCTAATGAGTTATTTGTTACATGTTTACTTTAATCGAGTAACAATTAAACATAGTTGATTCGATAAATAACAGTCATTATATTAATGTCATGACAAGTGTGAGACATGTTTTCCATAATGTACGTTTCATGCATATACATTCGAAACAAAGAACACCATCACCACCAGTGTTTCACCATTTATTGAGTACAGAAACAAATAGCAAAGGTGTCTATATTCGAATCATCTAAATATGTAACCTACCAATCAATATACAGTGCATACGGAAAATTCAGACCCCTTCTCTTTTTCCACATTTTGTTATGTTACAGCCTTATTCTAAAATTGATTAAATATTAGTTTTTCCTCATCAATCTACACACAATACCCCATAATAACAAAGTGAAAATAGGTTTTTAGAAATGTTTGTAAATAAATTAAAAAAAATTTAAAAACGTAGTCGGAGGCAGGGTGCTCTGAACATCCCGACAGTCGGAGGCAGGGTGCTCTGAACATCCCGACAGTCGGAGGCAGGGTGCTCTGAACATCCTGACAGTCGGAGGCAGGGTGCTCTGAACATCCTGACAGTCGGAGGCAGGGTGCTCTGAACATCCCGACAGTCGGAGGCAGGGTGCTCTGAACATCCCGACAGTCGGAGGCAGGGTGCTCTGAACATCCAGACAGTCGGAGGCAGGGTGCTCTGAACATCCCGACAGTCGGAGGCAGGGTGCTCTGAACATCCCGACAGTCGGAGGCAGGGTGCTCTGAACATCCCGACAGTCGGAGGCAGGGTGCTCTGAACATCCTGACAGTCGGAGGCAGGGTGCTCTGAACATCCTGACAGTCGGAGGCAGGGTGCTCTGAACATCCCGACAGTCGGAGGCAGGGTGCTCTGAACATCCCGACAGTCGGAGGCAGGGTGCTCTGAACATCCAGACAGTCGGTGCTCTGCAATCCTCCTACTCCAACTATTGACAGGGAAAATGTGGCATTTGTTATTTGTCAGTATGAATGAAATGAGTCCTGCCTTGATGACTGTATTATAGTTACACTGCTTGTCCTCTAGACCTTTGCAGTCTTAAATTATGACTTGGAATAAACTGATAGGTAAAACACTCCTTGTCCAGGAATGACATGCTAACTAGTGATAAAGCTATCTGCTCCTGCTAGCTAGCAACAGATCTACTGGTAACTAGCTACCTAACTAGCAAGAAAGCTACATTACGAAGGTTGCAGTGTTCTAAGTTGGGAGTCATTTTACATCTTGTATTGATGGAATCACATTTCTATAACTAAATAGTTAGGTTACAAATAAATAAAAAATACTTTACCTTATAGCAGTTTGTCGGACGGAGATCTCTCTCGAGTCACCAGCTGTCTACTATCTTAGGAACGGATAATGTGATTGGCAGACGTGATCTGCAGAAAACCATCCAGTTTTGATTGGTTTACAGTTTGCCTGTCTAGCTAGCAGTATCACCAGCAAAGCACCCCCACACCATCACACCTCCTCCTCCATGCTTCACGGTGGGAACCACACATGCAGAGATCATCCGTTCACCTACTCTCCGTCTCACAAAGACATGGCGGTTGGAACTAAAAATCTAAAATTTGGACTCATCAGACCAAAGGACAGATTTCCACCGGTCTAATGTCCATTGCTCGTGTTTCTTGGCCCAAGCAAGTCTCTTCTTCTTATTGGTGTCTGTTAGTAGTGGTTTCTTTGCAGCAATTCGACCATGAAGGCCTGATTCACACAGTCTCCTCTGAACAGTTGATGTTGAGATGTGTCTGTTACTTGAACTCTGTGAAACATTTATTTGGGCTGCAATTTCTGAGGCTGGTAACTCTAATGAACTTATCCTCTGCAGCAGAGATAACTCTGGGTCTTCCATTCCTGTGGCGGTCCTCATGAGAGACAGACCTTCATGTCTTAAAGTAATGATGGACTGTTGTTTCTCTTTGCTTATTTGAGCTGTTCTTGTCATAATATGGACTTGGTCTTTTAACAATATGGCTATCTTCTGTATAACACCCCTACCTTGTCACAACACAACTGATTGGCTCAAACGCATTAAGAAGGAAAGAAATTCCACAAATGAACACCTGTTAATTGAAATGCATTCCAAATGAATACCCTATGAAGCTGGTTGAGAGAATGCCAAAAGTGTGCAACGCTGTCAACAAGACAAAGGGTGGCTACTTTGAAGAATCTCAAATATAAAATACATTTTGATTTGTTTAACACTTTTTTGGTTACTACATGAATCCATATGTGTTATTTCATAGTTTTGATGTCTTCACTTTTATTCTACAATGTATAAAATAGTAAAAATAAAGAAAAACCCAAACTTTTGACTGGTACTGTATGTAAAAACGAGCTCCTCCCTCGACAGAGATTGATAATCTGGAAAACTAAGGCAGATAGCTTGCTATGGCAACCACCTAATAGAATATTACATAGAACACACCTGGATGTGACATAGCGCTGCATAGCGTAGTTCCCGGGAGGCGCTGCCTGCGGCAGCCAGGAGGGGGCCCCGTGCTCTCTCAAGTGCCGACATACACACGGCAGGCAGTGTGGAACACAGGGACAGGAAGAGGCGGAGTGTGGCAGCCATGACGGGGGCGTGGTGAGAGAGAAGGGCGGGATCTAAAAGAGATAGTATGTCGAACAGCTCGTCCTCGCTGCTAGGCCGATACCGCTGGAGCACCGCTAGCACCTCAGACTGGCCCCACACATCACATAGCTTCAGTCTGGAACACACACACACAGAGAGAGAGAGATAGAGAGAGCGAGAGAGAGCGAGAGAGAGAGAGAGACAGACAGAGACAGAGGCAGAGAGAGAGACAGAGACAGAGAGAGAGAGACAGAGAGAGTCAGTCATTTTAAGTGTGAGACTACACACACAAAGACCCACTCATACCCCCTTCCTACCTGTTGAGGAGGTGGTGAGCAATGGGTTTGTTGATAGCCACGCCCCCTTCTTCGTGTAGAATCTCCTCCAGCGCCCGGAGACAGTTCACCATAACGACTGGGTCTGGGTCCCTAAGCAACCCATACAACTCATTCACTACAGCCACATCTGGAACACAGGAGGGGGACTTAGAGCATGCCTTGGATGTGTGTGTGTGAGGACCTGTGTATGTATGTGTGTGTAGTGTGTGTTGTGTAATGTGAATGTAGTGTGTGTAGTGTAATGTGTAACATGTGTGTAGTGTAATGTGTAACATGTGTGTAGTGTAATGTGTAACGTGTGTGTAGTGTAATGTGTAACGTGTGTGTAGTGTAATGTGTGTGTAGTTTGTGTAGTGTAATGTGTGTGTAGTGTAATGTGTGTGTAGTGTAATGTGTGTGTAGTGTAATGTGTAACGTGTGTGTAGTGTAATGTGTGTGTAGTTTGTGTAGTGTAATGTGTGTGTAGTGTAATGTGTGTGTAGTGTAATGTGTAACGTGTGTGTAGTGTAATGTGTGTGTAGTGTAATGTGTGTGTAGTGTAATGTGTAACGTGTGTGTAGTGTAATGTGTGTGTAGTGTAATGTGTAACGTGTGTGTAGTGTAATGTGTGTGTAGTTTGTGTAGTGTAATGTGTGTGTAGTGTAATGTGTGTGTAGTGTAATGTGTAACGTGTGTGTAGTGTAATGTGTGTGTAGTGTAATGTGTAACGTGTGTGTGTGTGTGTGTGTACCTACCCATCTCCGTGTTAGGTTGTAATTTGTGTATCTTGGCCCAGCCCAGTACAGCCACTCTGCGAACACACGCTGCCTTGTCCTTCAGTCCCACTGTAAGAGGCTGCTCCACATACTGTGATAGACCTGGGAGCCTGCAACACACACACACACACACACATGACACACACGACACATATGACACACATGACACACATGACACACACGACACACATGACACACACACACGACACACATGACACAGGACACACATGACACACAGGACACAGGACACACATGACACACAGGACACACATGACACACACACCTGAGATTGCACATGTTGCGTAGGGCAAGGCTGCGGACCATAGGGTTGTGATCAGAGCAGTCTTTCCTCAGGGTGTTTATCACCAGCAGAGACAGCTCAGGGTTCAGACTGGCATAGGAACACAGAAACACGTAGACCAGTTTCTTCTGGACAATATCCACCGTAGCACATGCCTTCACCATCTCACTGTACAACCCAGATACATCCAATCCTTGAGACATCACTCTGGAAAAAGGGGGGAGGAGAGGGGAGGAGGAGAGGGGAGGAGGAGAGGGGAGAGAGGCGAGAGGGGGACAGACAAGTTAGTGCATGTGTGTGTGTAGTCAGTTGTAATTGTGTAGTGTGTAGTGTGCAGAATATGTGGTAACATTAGTTGTGTGTGTAAGTATGTGGTCAGTGATAGTTGTGTACCTGATGACTCTGTGAATGGTGTTTCTGTAGCGCAGGTGGTCAGTCTGGATGTTAGGGTTGGACAAAGCCCTCCTCAGCTCCCTCACTGTCTGCTCACCGCCCAGGTAAGGCATAGTAGCCTGGATAACACAGTAAGGTACTGGTATTAGTTACAGAACAGATTAGTCCAGCAGACTGTCTGACACACACACACACACACACACACACACACACACACACACACACACACACACACACACACACAGACAGACAGACAGACAGACAGACAGACAGACAGACAGACAGACAGACAGACAGACAGACAGACAGACAGACAGACAGACAGACAGACAGACAGACAGACAGACAGACAGACAGACAGACAGACACACACACACACACACAGACAGACAGACACACACAGACACACACACACACACAGACAGACAGACAGACAGACAGACAGACAGACAGACAGACAGACAGACAGACAGACAGACAGACAGACAGACAGAGACAGACAGACAGACAGACAGACAGACAGACAGACAGACAGAGACACACACACAGACAGACACACAGACAGGACAAATACAGGAGGTTTGTTAGTTCCCTGGTTTCAGAGCCACAGCTATAACGTTGTTAGCTAGTAGCTTGCTAACCTAGCGTTAGCTACCCAACATTCACTGCCATCCTTTCAGATATTAACAATGCTTAAGTTACATTGTGTTCGGATATTGTGACCTAAAATAACTTACCGTTTAGTCGTCACTTGTGGATTATTTAATGAAAACCAAATTGCTAGTTTGTTAACATCCGTGTAACACTTCCAATAGTATTCTGTCAGCAGCACACACGATGACGTTACGTACATATGGAAATGAGGAAACCTTCAAAATACAAGCCCGCGTTTTTCTTCTTTGGATTTATACATTTTATAAATAAGCATCAACCAGTGGGTCTTGTGACCGGTGTACAGAGATGACCAGTTTACAGAGGAGTATAGAGTGCAGTGATGTGTCCTATAAGGAGCATTGGTGGTGAATCTGATGGCCGAATGGTAAAGAACATCTAGCCGCTCGAGAACACCCTTACCTGCCCATCTATAAATTATATCTCCGTAATCTAGCATGGGTAGGATGGTCATCTGAATCAGGGTTAGTTTGACAGCTGGGGTGAAAGAGGAGTGATTACGATGGAGGAAACCAAGTCTAGACTTAACGTTAGCCTGCAGCTTTGATATGTGCTGACAGAAGGACAGTGTACCGTCTAGCCATACTCCCAAGTACTTGTATGATGTGACTACCTCAAGCTCAAGTTTTGGAGGGGGACTGTGTCACATGGCCTGCTGCTGGCTTTTCACTCCACCTCCTCTATAGCCCCCAATACAATACACTGTAATAGACTGTAAATGGGTTATGGTAAGTTTGGTTCCTGATTTGTGTGTGTGTTACACCTGGCATTACACATGGTGTTACAGGAGGAATTACACATGGCATTACAGGAGGAATTACACATGGCATTACAGGAGGAGTTACACATGGCATTACAGGAGGAGTTACACATGGCATTACACATGGTGTTACTGGAGGAATTGGACATGGCATTACACATGGTGTTACAGGAGGAATGGAAGGCGGAGTTACAGGAAGAGATACACATGGCATTACAGGAAGAGATACACATGGCATTACAGGAAGAGATACACATGGCATTACTCGTGGTGTTATAGGAGTTGAAGCCGGAGCATGCCTTGTACCTACGACAGCACCCGGATATCCGCGCCATGATGGCCGACTTCTAGCAGATCCGGTTACTGCAAAAACTAAGTGACTTCATCACGTTCGCCCGCAAGAACTTCTCCCCCTTCGCCTCCCGCCGACCCCTGGGGTGTCATTTTCAACACCTCCTACCTGGGGTGGCACCTTCAACACCTCCTACCTGGGGTGGTACCTTCAACACCTCCTACCTGGGGTGGCACCTTCAACACCTCCTCACCTTTAGGACACACACTATGTCTCAATAGTCTAGTAGCTTCCTCCCAAAGGCACTTTAGTGAGGACACTATTCTGGTTAGTTAGTTAGTTAGTTAGTTAGTTAGTTAGTTAGTTAGTTAGTTAGTTAGATAGATAGATAGATAGATAGATAGATAGATAGATAGATAGATAGATAGATAGATAGATAGATAGATAGATAGATAGATAGATAGATAGAAAATACACAAAAGACAGATACACGATACATGATACATAGAGCGGCAGTATGAAAACGTATAGAAATACAAGAAGTCTGGAGTGCAAACAAACTATACATTGTTACAGAGTGTTAATTGGTGGAAGAAAAAAAAAGTGTTTAGCACTTGTCACTAGTATGTAGTGGGGACAGAGGCAGGGTCAGCTCAGTCAGTGGGGACAGAGGCAGGGTCAGCTCAGTCAGTGGGGACAGAGGCAGGGTCAGCTCAGTCAGTGGGGACAGAGGCAGGGTCAGCTCAGTCAGTGGGGACAGAGGCAGGGTCAGCTCAGTCAGTGGGGACTGTACATGTTTCAGTTTCATGGATTATGACCTCAGCTTCCACCAAAGTCTGATGAACCGTTGTCTTTTTTTATTTGATTAGTCTTCAACAAAATGTTTTAATGAACACCTGCGTTTTGCTCTATTACAGACTACAGTTCCCAGAGTACATCTGATGTAAGCAAACTATCTGTGTCAAACCGTGGTTGTTCTGATAGTGTTAAACAGGTATCATCAAGCTGACCCGAGGTGTATATATAGAGTCCTCTTAGTCCTGAATAATTTACTTGCATACCACATGTTAATGTTTCCAGTGGTTGTTGGTTGTGCCTGCAGAGTTCCCATCCCCCTAATGGGCTCCTGAGACCGGAACTAGCAAGATGTCAGCCCCCACGAATCGGCATATGCGACAGTGAGTAGATTATGTTGAAAACAATGGTCGGACATCTTGGAGGCAGTCTCTAGTTCTTATGCCGCGTTCAAAAAAACTGGAAACTCGGAAATCTCAGACTTCCGAGCGTTCAGCTCAGACTGGGGAAACTTGTTTTGAAAATCACTGAATCATGATTTGACCTCGTATTTTTCAGAATTCCCAGTTGTCTTGAGAGCAGCTTTCGTTATTAAACTGATTATGGCAGAAGGCCGAATATGGCATTAGTCATGTAAACATCTTAATCGTCGTAAGGTCATAATCGAAGTACGCATACACCGATTAAAACAACTGGTTTTCTGAGCAATCTTTCAAAGTATTAGGACATGTAAACAAGCTTAATCTGCCAGCACCAAAGCCTTCCTCTTTACGCGAGTTCGGAAAAACTGAAAGTATGAATCTTTTGAATAGTTTTCCCATACAAACTGTATATGTCCGAACTCTGAATAAAATGTTCTGCATTTATTCATCAGTAGCCAGATTAAAGATGTATCCATGTAAACAGGATTATTAGGGCAATAGTTATTCTTGCAAGGCATGTAAAACAAACGTGTTAAATCTAGTTTAGCTGTAATAGAACGCACATCTGCAGTTTCCCATTGTACATCACTCTCTAGTTTAATGACATGTGCCACTCATTCTGTCAACTCATTCATCCGTAAAGCAGCACACTGTCGTATAGCACGTCGTACCATACAGAACATTTCCCCCCCTTTCCAAAACCAGGGACTGACGCCATATATATAAAGAAGTCCATAAGGTAAGTCCATTAACCAGGAGGTTGACTTAAGACACACGTTAAGTAGTCCAGGGCGAGTTTTTGCCTGCATAGGCGGTTCTTCAGTCGCCACCGATTGTGGCTCTGGCCCTTAGGGAGCCCACGGGCTGGGGCTCGGGTGGTAGTAGTGGAGGAGGTCCATCAGGTGGTGTCTCTGGCCTGTATGTCTGTTTTGTGGGCGTTTGTATTCCTTGGACTTTTCTGATGTGCCAGCGTGATCCATTGCTCAGCCTGAAGGTGGCGTATGGACAAATGTACCTCCATAGTGGCGGGCCCTAGTTGTCGACTGACCTACAAGGTCATTTTGCTGCACCACTGAATACACATTTGTATTTTGAACAGTTGTTGCATATTTTCCCACAGGCTGGGCAGTTTGAATCCCATGAATTGTGAGAGCTAGCCCCACAGTTGCTACATCTACGTCTGTGTGTCTGCTGCACGGGCATGTCGGTGTCTGTCCATGCAGCTATTGACGTGGGAGGGCGTGCGTGCTGCAGATCGTCGTAGTGCGCCTGCTCGGCTGAAGCTGCTGTGATTGGCCGGGGCCGAGGGCGTGTAGTAGAGCAGGCCAAAGCTATTTTAATAGCTCCAAGTTGTAAATGATTCCATTTCAAAAGCAGTTTCTGAAGACAGGCTATGTGCACACTGCCCACAAAATTATATGGAAATAAGGAAACTGAGCTGCACTTCCTAACCTCCTGCCAAATGTATGACCATATTAGAGAGACATATTTCCCTCAGATTATACAGATCCACAGAGAATTTGAAAACAAATATTGATAACCTCCCATATCTACTGGGTGAAATACCACAGTGTTCCATCACAGCAGCTAGATGTGTGACCTGTTGTCACAAGAAAAGGGCAACCAGTGAAGAACAAACACCATGTAAATACAACCCATATTTATGTTGATTTATTTTACCTTTTGTACTTTAACTATTTGCACATTGTTACTCTGTATATACAGTTGAAGTCGGAAGTTTACATACACTTAGGTTGAAGTCATTAAAACTCATTTTACAACCACTCCACAGATTTCATGTTAACAAACTATAGTTTTGTCAAGTCGGTTAGGACATCTACTTTGTGCATGACACAAGTAATTCTTCCAACAATTGTTTACAGACAGATTATTTCACTTATAATTCACTATATCACAATTCCAGTGGGTCAGAAGTTTACATACACTAAGTTGACTGTGCCTTTAAACAGCTTGGAAAACGCAACTGCACATGGGGACAAAGATCGTACTTTTTGGAGAAATGTCCTCTGGTCTGATGAAACATAAATAGAACTGTTTGGCCATAATGACCATCGTTATGTTTGGAGGAAAAAGGGGGAGGCTTGCAAGCCGAAGAACACCATCCCAACCGTGAAGCACGGGGGTGGCAGCATCATGTTGTGGGGGTGCTTTGCTGCAGGAGGGACTGGTGCACTTCACAAAATAGATGGCATCATGAGGAAGGAAAATGATGTGGATATATTGAAGCAACATCTCAAGACATCAGTCAGGAAGTTAAAGCTTGGTCACAAATGGGTCTTCCAAATGGACAATGACCCCAAGCATACTTCCAAAGTTGTGACAAAATGGCTTAAGGACAACAAAGTCAAGGTATTGGAGTGGCCATCACAAAGCCCTGACCTCAATCCTATAGAACATTTGTGGGAAGAACTGAAAAAGCGTGTGCGAGCAAGGAGGCCTATAAACCCGACTCAGTTACACCAGTTCTGTCAGGAGGAAAGGGCCAGAATTCACCCAACTTATTGTGGGAAGCTTGTGGAAGGCTATCTGAAACGTTTGACCCAAGTTAAACAATTTAAAGGCAATGCTACCAAATACTAATTGAGTGTATGTAAACTTCTGATAAAGAAATAAAAGCTGAAATAAATCACAATTATTCCGACATTTCACATTCTTAAAATAAAGTGGTGATCCTAACTGACCTAAGACAGGGAATTATTACTAGGATTAAATGTCAGGAATTGTGAAAAACTGAGTTTAAATGTATTTGACTAAGGTGTATGTAAACTTCCAACTTCAACTGTAGACATATGGCATTTGAAATGTCTTTATTCTTTTGGAACTAATGTGAGTGTAATGTTTACTGTTAATTGTTATTGTTTATTTCACTTTTGTTCATTATCTACTTCACTTGTTTTGGCAAAGTACAGAGGCAGCGCTGTCCTCCGATTGGTGGAGATTGTAGAAAAGTCCATAGCTTCGAGATAAGTGTTAACTTTCAAGCCAGTTTATTCCACAGGACTGGAGGTTCACCAGAAACAGCGAGGAATGTGATGGAGGTGGACTTTTCTTCGTCGCCAGTGTTATATCTAGCTTAGCTGGAATAGAACGCACATCTGCAGTTTCCCATTGTACATCACTCTCTAGTTTAATGACACCATACAACTCTCCTTCCATGGCCTCCAACTGCTCTTAAATGCTAGTAAAACTAAATGCATGCTCTTCAAATCAAACGCTGCCCGCACCCGCCCACCGGACTATCATCACTACTCTGGACGGGTCTGACTTAGAATATGTGGACACCTACAAATACCTAGGTGTCTGGTTAGACTGTAAACTCTCCTTCCAGCCCACTCTACTACCTCATCCACATATTTATTATTTTAGCTAATTTTCACTCCAGTATCTCTATTTGCACATCTTCATCTGCACATTTATCACTCCAGTGTTAATGCTAAATTGTAATTATTTCACCACTATGGCCTATTTATTGTAATACCTTCCTAATCTAACTACATTTGCACTCTGTATATAGATTTTCTATTGTGTTTTTTGACTGTTTGTTTACTGTGTAACTCTGTGTTGTTTTTGTCTCACTGCTTTGCTTTATCTTGACCAGGTCACAGTTGTAAATGAGAACTTGTTCTCAACTGGCCTACCTGGTTAAATAAAATAAAAATAAAAACGTGTGCCACTCATTCATCCGTAAAGCAACACACTGTCGTAAACCATAACGTACCATACAGAACTATTACGTTAACCGGTGTTGTGTGCATGGGCGCTGCCATGTGGAGTCCTCGTTTCAACGTAATGATAACGTTACCATGTGTTTCTTTTCACTGACGTCTACATTTCGCTAGCTAGCTATTCGACGTACATTGTCCTCCAACAGTTGCCGCTATTCTCATCTCGTTTGCTCCTCTGTTCAGAGGAAAGCGAGTCAGGTCGAAGCAGTCAGACAGACATATCTTTCCCCTGGTCTAAAGGGTTAGAACATGGTGATCACTTTTAATAGAATATATGCCATAATAGCAGACACTTTTATCCGAAGCGGTTTACAGTCATACATTTTATGGATGGAGTGTCGCAAGCGCCAAACTCTACCAACTGATATACAGAGGACCAATATTCTTAATGTATTCCACCATTAATCATTCTGTACAAAACAAATATATTGTCATTTGAAATGTATCTCACTCTCTCAAACACACACAGAGTACCAAAGAGACAGTACAGTGAGTTGATCAGTTTATTGGTTCTGAATTCGCCAGAAACACGTAGCCAATGGCTGGAACTCAGCACACGAGCCCCACCCCTTCCTGAGACTGACATCCACTCCACCTGGCCCCATTGGCTGAGGTTTGTAAGGCGGAGCTTCATAAACAGGTAGGGGTGGGCTTTGAGCTGAGAAGCCAGTCAGCTGGCAGAGGATATACTGGCCAGCCCTATTGGTCCAGAGAGAGCTGCTCAACCCTGCCTCTGAACCGATGGGTGGAGCCAGACATCCTGATAAACAAGCCAATTATCCAATATATACACATTAAACAACATCATTTTCCAACCCCTCCCACAAATACAAAAAGCTTCACCATGACAATGCTCTGACCCAAACTCTAAATCACACATACACAACTTGATCGATTTCCCATTCACTGATTTTGGAATGTTAATTTCATTTGGAAGAGGAAGTTCCGTTTGGAGTGTTGTCCATTCCCTCTCCCAGCATGTTAGGTGTTTTGGCCTGAAGCTCCTGTGGTTTAAGAGGGAGAGCAACACAACCCACGTCTATGACGGCGTATCGCCGGGGGTGGGACTAGTAGAGCTGCTGTTCTCCTGATTGGCTGCAGCGGCCACTCTGGCCGGGACTTCTATGATGCGTGGTTTGTCGATGATGCGAGCTCCGCGTTCTCCTTTCTCCACGATGCCGATGATCCAGGCTCCCCCTCCAGATCCCTGACCCTTCACCTCCGCACAGAACCGGGCCGCCTGCTCTCTGGGTAGACTCACCAGCAGGCCTCCTACACACAGGATGAACGGTAAATGTATTTCGGCAGTAACTTTTATTGTGAATAAGAATATGTTTCCAAAGACTACCTGAATGTGGATGCTACCATGGTTACGGGTAATCCTGAATGAATTGTGAATAATGAGCGAGAAAGCTGTAAACCCCCAAGACATGCTGAACTCCCACCATTACAGGGGAGGTTAGCGTTTTTTGGGGGGTATGATATTTGCGCTCTCTCACACAATTATTCACGATTCATTCAGGATTATCCGTAACCATGGTAGCATCCATATTCATGTGGAAGTGTTTAGAAACATATTCTATTCTTATTTACAATAACAATTACTCCAAAATGACACAATACATTATTTACCATTCATTTCTATTGGGAACAACATCATCTGAAACAACCACAACAAACAGCAAATGCATCCAACAAGTTTATAGAGTCACAAGCTTGATGTAATGATCATTGTGTTCTGGGAATATGGGACCAAATAATTTGTCCCAATACTTTTCCTCCTCTAAAAATGCGGGGACTATGTACAACAAATACTGTCATTTCTAAACGGTTCACCAGATAGGGATGAAAATACCTTCAAATTAAAGCTGACAGTCTACACTAACATTAACATTTAAAGGTAATACTACCAATTACTAATTGAGTGTATGTAAACTTCTGATAAAGAAATAAAAGCTGAAATAAATCACAATTATTCCAACATTTCACATTCTTAAAATAAAGTGGTGATCCTAACTGACCTAAGACAGGGAATTTTTACTAGGATTAAATGTCAGGAATTGTGAAAAACTGAGTTTAAATGTATTTGGGTAAGGTGTATGTAAACGTCTGACTTCACAACTGTATCTAATACAGCCTGACACCAGTGCTGGTGTAGGCCTAGGTTAGGTGCTGGTGTAGGCCTAGGTTAGGTGCTGGTGTAGGCCTAGGTCAGGTGCTGGTGTAGGCCTAGGTCAGGTGCTGGTGTAGGCCTAGGTCAGGTGCTGGTGTAGGCCTAGGTCAGGTGCTGGTGTAGACCTAGGTCAGGTGCTGGTGTAGGCCTAGGTCAGGTGCTGGTGTAGGCCTAGATCAGGTGCTGGTAAGGCCTAGGTTAGGTGCTGGTGTAGGCCTAGATCAGGTGCTGGTGTAGGCCTAGGTTAGGTGCTGGTGTAGGCCTAGGTTAGGTGCTGGTGTAGGCCTAGGTTAGGTGCTGGTGTAGGCCTAGATCAGGTGCTGGTGTAGGCCTAGGTCAGGTGCTGGTGTAGGCCTAGGTCAGGTGCTGGTGTAGGCCTAGATCAGGTGCTGGTGTAGGCCTAGGTTAGGTGCTGGTGTAGGCCTAGGTTAGGTGCTGGTGTAGGCCTAGATCAGGTGCTGGTGTAGGCCTAGATCAGGTGCTGGTGTAGGCCTAGGTTAGGTGCTGGTGTAGGCCTAGGTTAAGTGCTGGTGTAGGCCTAGGTTAGGTGCTGGTGTAGGCCTAGATCAGGTGCTGGTGTAGGCCTAGGTTAGGTGCTGGTGTAGGCCTAGGTCAGGTGCTGGTGTAGGCCTAGGTCAGGTGCTGGTGTAGGCCTAGGTCAGGTGCTGGTGTAGGCCTAGATCAGGTGCTGGTGTAGGCCTAGGTTAGGTGCTGGTGTAGGCCTAGATCAGGTGCTGGTGTAGACCTAGATCAGCAGGTTGTTTGTGCAACGGTATCTTCTAAAACAGAGAGGAATAGAGAGCAGAGATCCTTCCCTTTGAAGACGACTCAATACTATTAGAGGAACGAATAGATTCAGTTTGATGTGATACGAAGCACTAACATCTGTTACATAAACATTCATTTTCCATTCTAAATGAAAATCTACCGCTTATGGAGCTCATGAGCTTTCAAACTTGTGCGATTAAGGATATACAATATAACGATTTAAATAAATGTTTTCTTTAAATAAGCATTGTACAATTCAAAAGGTCAATACACTGCATTTCAAAACAGTCAGCAATAATCTAATGAACTCATGGTTTGTGAAGTTATACGGAGGCTAAATATAAGCCTTCAACCATAAGACCCACTAATTACTTTTTTTTTTGCAATAATCACTGATCTGGCTTTCAAGTCTGTCTATGAAAATGCCTTGTTTTGTTACAAATATAACTACAACCATGCATAATGCACATTCACTACTAATAACTTCTTGAAGCACTCATTATAGAAAATGAACACAGATAATCTCTCTAGTCAGCAGCTAATCTTTATATTTCTAGTTTAGCCAACATGGATCTATTTGCTAACAAGGTAGAACAGTTGAGCTGTTATGAACCAACCCTGTCGGTTGTAACAGCATGCTAGCCTCCTGTCCACTTTGTTCAGATGGTGAAATCCAGTGGCCTACCTTATTACTCAGAATGAGAGAGAGTTGCCAGTTCCTCATACAAATGCATCTTATGCTTATAGCACATTTCTAAAACACTGACTAGACAGCTAGTATACCAGTCTTTGGCTAAATGCTGCTGGCGGAACCCCAATGCCACGCCTGACAAAACTGACCATTCATTTTCCAGAACCAATGTTCATTGATACTCTGGTTTTAGTATTGTCTGCTCTGTGTGCAACCTGAGGAGTTGAGATATAAAGGGTGTTCTTAGAAAAGTTAACTTCTCCGCTGTTACAGTAAAACAATGTCTCAATGCGTTTGCCTCCATATGACCAGTTCTGTTGGACCAAACCTCAAGCAAATAGCGAGTTGAAACCGCTTGTCAGAGAGGAATATGTGATCTCTCAACTATGTTGGTGTGAGAGGCAGGGGGAGGGACTTGCGATACAGGCATTTGAAATAACACATACATTTAAATTAATCAACTTCATTTGATATACAGTGCATTTGGAAAGTATTCAGACCCTTTGACTTTTTCCACATTTTGTTACGTTACAGCCTTGATGCAACAACTAGCATGGGTTGCTAATACGTCTAGGGTTGACGTTTGGCTACAACAGAACATGGGTTAAATAGGCTACTGGTTTCAATGGCGCATATGGAAGTCTTTCTAAAATAAATGTTGTCTAGGCTACTTTGAAGCAGGTAAGACATGCCTCATAATATGGTCTCAATTACCAGTTGAGAAATAAAAATAGTAGCTCTTTTTAAAATTGTGGCCATCAAACAGTAATTGTTGAGCATTGATTACGGCTTTTATTAAAGCTCATTTTACTCCAGCAGCAACGAATTAGAACATTCTAAAATAGAATTAATAATAATAAAATACATGCCAATTGAATTCCACTAAGTTATGCTAATTAACCTGGTCATAAGTATGACCCGTCAAATGTATTTCTATCAATTAAGAACATTTTGCCAATTTGTCTTCTCCTGGACAATTAGCCGGCAGCAATATTATTTATCAGCTTTTTGGGATATTTAGACCAAAAACCAGCTATTACCAGCTAACAGAAACCATGATTACATTTTTTTTATTTTTTTGCGGTCACTGTGCACATAAAGGCTTCATAATTCATAAAAGGTCATGTTACCTCACTGATATTATATCATAGAACAAAACATATAAATAAGATATATGCCTGTGTTAACCTCAAACCTTATTTTTGGCATTTATCCCAAAACCCCATTCTTTCCTCCCATAGGAATGGCTGAACGAACCAGAGGTAACTAAGTTTAGTTTTTTTAGGACTGACAGCTCTATTGGCGAAGCATGAAACCATTTAATGTAGCCATATATTATAGGCTCTAAACTGTCACAATAATGCCTCTATGCGCCTCCTATTAGTATTCAGATTCCTGTATCTATGAACACCTCATCCGTTGTCAAACACTGTATTCAAAGTACCCACTATTCTAACTGTTGAATTAGAATAATACTATTTCCATGATTCCAACAATTCACCCAAGTGTTTTGATCTAAATGCAATATTTGGTTAAAATTAAGGCCTAGATACTTTTGGGCACATTGTGCAGCCCTTACGTGTCAGCGTGGGAATCTCAAATGATAAACGTTTGGTTGAAGTTTGATTGAACCATATAAAACAAATCAATCAGAATGGAGAAAGCCCAACTGATATCACTTAGAATGTATGTGTTGCCACCTAGTGTCACACACTACTTATAAAGCAAATTAAGAACTTTTATTATTCAAAAACAAAATACCGTCAAATGTGTGAAACGTATTATTATTTTGGCCATATCGCCCGGCCCTAGTCTCCTACCAGATGTCTCCGGGGACGTCCCCCCCAGCAGGTTGTAGTTTCCACAGGCCTTGCTGATGGCGGCCATCTTGGCAATGATGGGGAGGTTGTGGATGATGAAGGCTACCTCAGCATGCTGCACCATCGCTAGGTTACGGGCATGCCCTAGCAATCCGAATCCAGTCACGTCTGTTGCCGCGTGGGCCTGGAACCTGTGCATGAGGCCTGCCGCTGTGAGCGCACACAAACACAGTGAGTTGTTAGACTAGGTTGTTGTGTGTGGGATGTGTTAATGTGTGTGTTATGTTAGTGTGTGTGTGTGTGTGTGTGTGTGTGTGTGTGTGTGTGTGTGTGTGTGTGTGTGTGTGGATACTAGTCAGTTGCACAAATGAATGAATTCAACCGAAATGTGTCTTCTGCATTTAACCCAACCTCTCTGAATCAGAGACTGCCTTAATCCATGTCCGCTTTTTGGCGCACAGGAAGGAGTTGTTGTTGGGGGTTAACTGAATTGCTCAAGGGCAGAACAGCAGATTTTTTTCACGGCTTGGGGATTCGAACCAGCTGCCTTTCGTTTACTGGCCCAATGCACTTAAATCACTAGGCTACCCGTTTATATTAGTGTGTTACCTGTGCGGTTCAGCGTTGCCATGGAGAACATGGCTTCCTGGTAGGCCTGCTCCACTTCCTCCTTAGAGACCACCAGCTTGATCTTATTCCACCTCTCTGGCTGCTCACACGCCCACATGGAGAGAGAGAGGAGAGAGAGATCTATCTATCTATTGTAGATGTCCTAACCGACTTGTCAAAACTATACTTTGTTAACATGAGTGGTTGAACATCTGTGGAGTGGTTGAAAAATTTGTTTTAATGACTTCAACCTAAGAGTATGTAAACTTCCGACTTCATCTGTATCTGGTCCAGCCACCAGACAGCAGTATGGTACAGTACCTTGTCCAGCCACTGGTGAGCGTTGACAGCTACTTGGGTTCCTAGAGGCTTGGTCAGGACCAACACGTCCCCTGGTACCGCACTGTCTGGCCTACACACACACACAAAGATACAGTATTGATACCAGCAAACTCCCAATTAGAATTGATCCTGTCTGGCCCTACTAACTTTAACTTAACCAACAAGAACTGATAACACGCTCTTAACAGAATACACACTCCCTCTTACATGATGAACTCGTTGGGTTGGCAGACGACCGAGGCCACGCCACCTATGATGATCCAGGGGTTGACCACCGTCTGGCCGCCCGTCACCGAAGTCCCGCCCTCCTCCGCCGCATCACGGAAACCACGGATCATCAGAGGCATCACACGCTCACGGTCCTGTGCACACACACACAGTTACTGTTACACACAGTTACACTGTACACACAGACACTGTTACACAGTTACACACAGACACTGTACACACAGACACTGTTACACAGTTACACACAGACACTGTTACACAGTTACACACAGACACTGTACACACAGACACTGTTACACAGTTACACACAGACACTGTACACACAGACACTGTACACACAGTTACACACAGTTACTGTACACACAGTTACACACAGTTACTGTACACACAGTTACACACAGTTACTGTACACACAGTTACACACAGTTACTGTTACACAGTTACACACAGTTACTGTTACACAGTTACACACAGTTACTGTTACACAGTTACACACAGTTACTGTTACACAGTTACACACAGTTACTGTTACACAGTTACACACAGTTACTGTTACACAGTTACACACAGTTACTGTTACACACAGTTACTGTTACACAGTTACACACAGTTACTGTTACACAGTTACACACAGTTACTGTTACACAGTTACACACAGTTACTGTTACACAGTTACACACAGTTACTGTTACACAGTTACACACAGTTACTGTTACACAGTTACACACAGACACTACACACAGACACTGTACACACAGTTACACACAGTTACTGTACACACAGTTACACACAGTTACTGTTACACTGTACACACAGACACTGTACACACAGTTACACACAGTTACTGTACACACAGTTACACACAGTTACTGTTACACAGTTACACACAGTTACTGTTACACAGTTACACACAGTTACTGTTACACAGTTACACACAGTTACTGTTACACAGTTACACACAGTTACTGTTACACAGTTACACACAGTTACTGTTACACAGTTACACACAGTTACTGTTACACAGTTACACACAGTTACTGTTACACAGTTACACACAGTTACTGTTACACAGTTACACACAGTTACTGTTACACAGTTACACACAGTTACTGTTACACAGTTACACACAGACACTGTTACACAGTTACACACAGACACTGTTACACAGTACACACAGACACTGTTACACTGTACACACAGACACTGTTACACTGTACACACAGATACTGTTACACTGTACACACAGATACTGTTACACTGTACACACAGATACTGTTACACTGTACACACAGATACTGTTACACTGTACACACAGATACTGTTACACTGTACACACAGATACTGTTACACTGTACACACAGATACTGTTACACTGTACACACAGATACTGTTACACTGTACACACAGATACTGTTACACTGTACACACAGATACTGTTACACTGTACACACAGTTACTGTTACACTGTACACACAGATACTGTACACACAGATACTGTACACACACAGATACTGTACACACACAGATACTGTACACACACAGATACTGTACACACACAGATACTGTACACACACAGATACTGTACACACACAGATACTGTACACACACAGATACTGTACACACACAGATACTGTACACACACAGATACTGTACACACACAGATACTGTACACACACAGATACTGTACACACACAGATACTGTACACACACAGATACTGTACACACACAGATACTGTACACACACAGATACTGTACACACACAGATACTGTACACACACAGATACTGTACACACACAGATACTGTACACACACAGATACTGTACACACACAGATACACTGTACACACACAGATACACTGTACACACAGACACTACACACAGACACTACACACAGATACTGTATACACTGTACACACAGATACTGTATACACTGTACACACAGATACTGTATACACTGTACACACAGATACTGTATACACTGTACACACAGATACTGTATACACTGTACACACAGATACTGTATACACTGTACACACAGATACTGTATACACTGTACACACAGATACTGTATACACTGTACACACAGATACTGTATACACTGTACACACAGATACTGTATACACTGTACACACAGATACTGTATACACTGTACACACAGATACTGTATACACTGTACACACAGATACTGTATACACTGTACACACAGATACTGTATACACTGTACACACAGATACTGTATACACAGTACACACAGATACACTGTACACACAGTTACACTGTACACACAGTTACACTGTACACACAGATACACTGTACACACAGTTACACTGTACACACAGATACTGTATACACAGTTACACTGTACACACAGATACTGTATACACAGTTACACTGTACACACAGATACTGTATACACAGTTACACTGTACACACAGATACTGTATACACAGTTACACTGTACACACAGATACTGTATACACAGTTACACTGTACACACAGATACTGTATACACAGTTACACTGTACACACAGATACTGTATACACAGTTACACTGTACACACAGATACTGTATACACAGTTACACTGTACACACAGATACTGTATACACAGTTACACTGTACACACAGATACTGTATACACAGTTACACTGTACACACAGATACTGTATACACAGTTACACTGTACACACAGATACTGTATACACAGTTACACTGTACATACAGATACTGTATACACAGTTACACTGTACATACAGATACTGTATACACAGTTACACTGTACATACAGATACTGTATACACAGTTACACTGTACATACAGATACTGTATACACAGTTGAAGTCGGAAGTTTACATACACTGAGGTTGAAGTCATTAAAACTCATTTTTCAACCACTCCACAGATTTCATGTTAACAAACTATAGTTTTGTCAAGTCGGTTAGGACATCTACTTTGTGTATGACAAGTAATTCTTCCAACAATTGTTCAGAGATTATTTCACTTATAATTCACTATATCACAATTCTACATACACTAAGTTGACTGTGCCTTTAAACAGCTTGAAAAATGCAACTGCACATGGGGCCAAAGATAGTACTTTTTGGAGAAATGTCCTCTGGTCTGATGAAACATAAATAGAACTGTTTGGCCATAATGACCATCGTTATGTTTGGAGGAAAAAGGGGGAGGCTTGCAAGCTGAAGAACACCATCCCAATCTGTGAAGCACGGGGGTGGCAGCATCATGTTGTGGGGGTGCTTTGCTGCAGGAGGGACTGGTGCACTTCACAAAATAGATGGCATCAGGAGGAAGGAAAATTATGTGGATATATTGAAGCAACATCTCAAGACATCAGTCAGGAAGTTAAAGCTTGGTCGCAAATGGGTCAATGACCCCAAGCATACTTCCAAAGTTGTTGCAAAATGGCTTAAGGACAACAAAGTCAAAATTCCCCCAACTTATTGTGGGAAGCTTGTGGAAGGCTACCCGAAATGTTTGACCCAAGTTAAACAATTTAAAGACAATGCTACCAAATACTAATTGAGTGTATGTAAACTTCTGATAAAGAAATAAAAGCTGAAATAAATCATTCTCTCTACTATTATTCTGACATTTCACATTCTTAAAATAAAGTGGTGATCCCAACTGACCTAAGACAGGGAATTTTTACTAGGATTTAATGTCAGGAATTGCGAAAACCTGAGTGTACGTAAACTACCGACTTCAAATGTACATCTTGTCTTTGATTAACTTACGGAGGGCATAACTGAACTCGTTGTATTCAGCCATATTCCCAGTCTTCTTGCCCTGGTTAAATGCGGTGGTTCGCGCTTTCAGTTTTGCGCAAATGCTGCCTTATCCACAGTTTTTGGTTTTAAATCATCAGTAGGAACATCCTCCCCTATAAACCTCCTGATGAACAACGTATATGTCAATGTTATTTTCAGTGGCAACCCGTAACATATCCCAGTCTGCGTTATCAAAACAATCTTGAAGCATGGATTCCGATTGGTCAGACTAGCGTTGAACAGACCTTACCAGGGGCACTTCCTGTTTGAGTTTCTGCCTATAGGAAGGACGGAGCAGAATGGAGTCATGATCGGATTTTCCGAAGGGAGGGCTTGCAGCCATTCCGGAAGGAAGAGTAACAACGGCTGAGAGTTTTTGAAGAGTGAGTACTACAGGCAATGTGTTGATAGAACGTCATAGAGTTTCTCAGATTTACTCCCCAGCTACAATAAATGCAGCCTCAGGATATGGGATTTCCAGTTTGCACAAAGTCCAGTGTAGTTCCTTGAGAGCCTTAGTGGTATTGGCTTGAGGGGTAGTATACACGGATATGACGATAACCGAAGATAATTATCTTGGGAGGAAATGCGGTCGCATCGAGGGAACAGTTACCACAATCACACCATGACTAGTTAATCATGAAACCGGGTGCAGCGGCCTCCAACTCAGCAACATCAACCGGGTGCAGCGGCCTCCAACTCAGCAACATCAACCGGGTGCAGCGGCCTCCAACTCAGCAACATCAACCGGGTGCAGCGGCCTCCAACCGGGTGCAGCGGCCTCCAACCGGGTGCAGCGGCCTCCAACCGGGTGCAGCGGCCTCCAACTCAGCAACATCAACCGGGTGCAGCGGCCTCCAACCGGGTGCAGCGGCCTCCAACCGGGTGCAGCGGCCTCCAACCGGGTGCAGCGGCCTCCAACCGGGTGCAGCGGCCTCCAACCGGGTGCAGCGGCCTCCAACCGGGTGCAGCGGCCTCCAACTCAGCAACATCAACCGGGTGCAGCGGCCTCCAACTCAGCAACATCAACCGGGTGCAGCGGCCTCTAACTCAGCAACATCAACCGGGTGCAGCGGCCTCCAACTCAGCAACATCAACCGGGTGCAGCGGCCTCCAACTCAGCAACATCAACCGGGTGCAGCGGCCTCCAACTCAGCAACATCAACCGGGTGCAGCGGCCTCCAACTCAGCAACATCAACCGGGTGCAGCGGCCTCCAACTCAGCAACCGCTCTTTCTTGCTCCCTCCCTCTCTCGAAGCAATGCCCGCCTCTTCTAGTGCCCAGTCTAATCCAATAGCTTGGTTTAGTGCAAATACAAGAGGCCACATCTTACCCAATCACATCAATCCAAATATCTTCCGCAGAACCTTGAGACAAGCAGGTAGAAAACAGAAAGATTTGACCGCGGTTCAACTGTTAATATCACACATAGGAGCTTAGTTAACAGTATCTTTGTTAATATGGCTTGTTCAAAAAAAAGAAAAGTTGACTCTGAAAACCGTATAGTCAAAGACGAGTTGACAGAACAGTATTTATTCATTCTCCCCACAACTAGCACAAAACCAATGTGCCTGATATACATTTAGTTCATAGCTCTGGTGAAAAGTGCCAATTTTAAGCACCATTATGACACCAGGCATAGTAAATTGGATCAGACGTTTCCCCTGAACACCGAGGTGAGAACAAATAAGATTAAAACAACTAATTCCAATATGAGAGATCCACCAAAGTCCTTGTCAATTCCCTGACAGCCAAACAACCTGCAATGGAGTGTTCACTGAGGATAGCTTGGGTTTTGGGAAAACACACAAAACCATTTTCAGACGCTGAGATGGTAAAATAAATGTGTGAAACTGCTGACACCTTGCTTGAAGGTAAAAAGTAAAAGATGAGCTCAGGGAAAAGATCAAACGGATCCCACTGTCAGATTCCACAGCAATGAGAAGTGAAATATTAACTGAAGATTAAACTTCACAACTTGATGAGGCCATTCAGAATGCACCATGCATTTCATTACCTGTGGGTGAATGTTGGGCTTTAACAAGTCTAATAACACAGAGAGGTTATCCATGAGGCCATCAAAGGCATGCTGACCAAAAGGCAGATAGATCTGAAGTCAGTGGTCTCCATCGCCAGAGATGGAGCTCCAGCCATGAGAGGAAGAGGGAGGGGACTGGTTGCACGTTTGAAAGAAGAAGAAGACCACCATGAACTGACATCATATCACTGCATCATCCATCAAACGGTTCTGTGTGCCAGTCTGGGAAAAGAGTATTCTGAGGTCATGACAACGATGATGAAACTGATCAACTTTTTGAGAGCAACATAATCCCTACAACACCGCCTGCTACGAGGCATTCTGACAGAGGCCAATGCCAGTTCTGATCACTTACTACTGCACAACAATGTCAGATGTTTCAGCAAAGGCAGGGTTTTGGAACGCCTTTCAGGAGGAAATCAAAGCTTTCTTATCAGAGCAAAAGAATGACAATGCTACTCAGTTGTCTGAGTTTTTGGAAGATGAGGAGAAGATGGAAAGTTGCATTTTTGACAGACATTACATCAACTGAATGTTAAGCTGTGTGGACGGGACAACACAGTGTGTGATATGATAACAGCAGTCCGGGCTTTCCAGAAGAAATTGGAGCTTTTCAAGAATGATCTCCAGGGAGAACCTGTCCACTTCCCCAATCTTCTGGTGCAAACGCAGGGAGACAGATGTTCCCAACAATGTTGATTTCATCCAGAAGCTGATGGATAACTTCAAGGCTTTTGACTTCACTGTTGGAAGAGAACTGCTGCTGCTCATCCAGAACCCCTTCTTGGTCACAAATGTGACAAAGTTGTCAGAAGAAGCAAAACAGATCTTCAGATGGGTAGATGTTGCATCACTGGGTAGATGTTGCATCACTGGGTAGATGTTGCATCACTGGGTAGATGTTGCATCACTGGGTAGATGTTGCATCACAGCAAATGGAGTTGATTGAGCTGCAAGAAAATGTGTCTTTGAAGGAGCAGGTTGGTGATTGTGACAGTCACTTTCTGGGGAAAGATGGTGCCTGCAGCTGATGTCCCTGTTCTCAAGAGGCTGACACTATACATCCTGACCATGTTTGGCTTTACATACAGCTGTGAATTAGCCTTCTCCAAATAAATACTGCACCAGGCTCACCAATGAACACCTGCACCAGTGTCTCAGAGTGGCCTCACACCATTTGTGCCAAAGTTCAAATTATTGGTAAGAGACAAAATGTAATTTCTCTCAGTAATGCAGGTCCAGAGTGACTTTACATGAATATTGCATGTCCCACAGTGACGTTCTGTGCATTCATTATTTTTGTTAAACTCTCCCTTGTTCTCCAAAAAACATGCACTTTAAGTAAATTCAAGAATGATGTACAATGGTTCATATTGCACTTTTTGCATAGACAATAATGCAACCACTAATTGCATCAAGTAATGTTGATGCAATGTTGCACGTTTACATTCAAAAGAAGTTGTAATTAATTAAAGTCTCATTTAACGTATAGATGACTATGTTTGTTACTACTGTACCACAGCGCCGATAAAGGACGATATCCATCCATTGTACTCCTGACCTCCGCATTTCAGAGAGTTTTTTTATTACTATCTGCACGATGTACTAAGAACCCAGCTGGCTGTATGGACGGGGACAGTATATCGGGAGAGAGCCATGATTCTGTGAAACAGAGTATGTTACAGAACCTGATATCCTTGCCCTGATCTACTTTATTGTCCAGGGACTGAAAATGAGCAATTAATATACTCAGAAGTGGTGGATGATGTGCACGCCTCCCGAGTCTGACTGAAAGTCCACTCCGAATACCTCTTCTCCACTGGCGGCGTCTTGGAGCAGCCTCTGGGATAAGTTCCATTGTCTTGGGGGGTACGAACAAAGGATCCAATTCAGGAAAGTCGTATTTCTGGTGGAAATGCTTGTGCGTTACCGTCGCTCTGATATCTAAAAGTTATTTCTGGCTGTATGTAATAACACACAAAAAAAAACTTTCTGGCCTAATAATGTGAAAAATAACATACTGCAAAGTTGCTTAGGAGCTAGAAACAGAGTGGCCATGTCTATTGGCGCCATCTTCTTATGGTTACCTACCTACACACGTTTTTTATTTTATTTAACTAGGCAAGTCAGTTAAGAACTAATTCTTATCTACAATGAAGGCCTCCTGTGGGGACGGGGGCTGGGATTAAAAATAAAATGAGGACAACACACAACACTACATAACGAGAGACCTACGACAACCACATAGCATGGCAGCAACACAAAACATGGTACAAACATTAGACACAGACAACAGCACAAAGGGCAAGAAGCAGCCACAACTGTCAGTAAGTGTCCATGATTGAGTCTCTGAATGAAGAGATGGAGATAAAACTGTCCAGTTTGAGTGTTTGTTGCAGCTCGTTCCAGTCTCAAGCTGCAGCGAACTGAAAAGACGAGCGACCCAGGGATGTGTGTGCTTTGGGGACTTTTAACAGAATGTGACTGGCAGAACGAGTGTTGTATGTGGAGGATGAGGGCTGCAGTAGATATCTCAGATAGGGGGGGAGTGAGGCCTAAGAGGGTTTTATAAATAAGCATCAACCAGTGGGTCTTGTGATGGGTCTACAGAGATGACCAGTTTACAGAGGAGTATAGAGTGCAGTGATGTGTCCTATAAGGAGCATTGGTGGCAAATCTGATGGCTGAATGGTAAAGAACATCTAGCCGCTCGAGAACAACCTTACCTGCCGATCTATAAATTATGTCTCTGTAATCTAGCATGGGTAGGATGGTCATCTGAACCAGGGTTAGTTTGACAGCTGGGGTGAAAGAGGAGAGATTACGATAGAGGAAACCAAGTCTAGACTTAACTTTAATATGTGCTGAGAGAAGGATAGTGTACCATCAAGCCATACTCTACTTCAAGCTCTAAACCCTCAGAAGTAGTAAGAGGGGCGTTCTTCTTACCAAACCACATGACCGTTGTTTGAGGTGTTTAGAACAAGATTAAGGATAGAGAAAGCTTGTTGGACACTAAGAAAGCTTTGTTGTAGAGCATTTAACACAAAATCCGGGGAGGGGCCAGCTGAGTAGGAGGGGGGCCAGAGAGTAAGACTATCATCTGCATATAAATGGATATGAGAGCTTCCTACTGCCTGAGGTATGTTGTTTATGTAAATTGGAAGATCATGGGGCCTAGGATCGAGCCTTGGGGTACACCCTTGGTGACAGGCAGTGGCTGAGACAGCAGATGTTCTGACTTTATACACTGTACTCTTTGAGAGAGGTAGTTCACAAACCAGGCCAAAGACCCCTCAGAGACACCAATACTCCTTAGGCGGCCCACAAGAATGGAATGGTCTACCGTATCAAAATGTTTTGGCTAACTCAAAAATAGCAGCACAACATTGTTTAGAATCAAGGGCAATGGTGACATCATTGAGGACCTTTAAGGTTGTAGTGACACATCCATAACCTGAGAGGAAACCAGATTGCATACCAGAGAGAATACTATAGACATCAAGAAAGACAGTTGATTATACGTTTTTCCAACACTTTTGATAAACAGGGCAAAATAGAAATAGGCCTCTAACAGTTAGGATCAGCTTGATCTCCCCCTTTAAATAAAAGATGCACTGTGGCTGCCTTCCAAGCTGGGAACCTCCCCAGAACGGTATGGTGGAGAAATTACAAGATCATGTTATAATAACTGTTATTGAATCAAATGGTTGTTTTCTGAGTTCTTAGAACACTCATCTGTGTGTGTGTTCTTCTGAGTTGGACCTCTGAGACTTCATGTTGACAGGTGAGTTACGATGGCTTGGTGGAAGCCTAATTTGATGATTAGGGTCTATGTGAATGTTGGGTTGTCTATTGTTTAGAAGAGCTGTAACTGAAGCCTGTTTGTTTGGGGCTTTTAACTCCACACCATTGGGTGGCTGTTAAACGTTCCATTACTGCAGCAATTAATAAAGTTAAATTGTTTTGAAGAAATCAAAAAAATAAGTATCTTTCCTTTGATTAAAATAATTCCACCACAGAGGAGCAACAGGCTTGGCAATGATAGGGAGTGCAACCTTAAAGCATCTAACCCATCTGACCCAGTTTTTTAGGGTCAAGTTTCAGGATCTCCTCTAGCACCTCGGACTCAGTGACCGCCTGCAGGGAGAAACTTTGTAGCGGGGCAGAGGAAAAAGAGGGAGGAGCATTGGGACTAGTCACATTAGATGGGGTGGCAGATGAGGAAATGTTGGACGGGCAAGGAGGCGTGGCTGAGTCAAATAGGAATCCTGACTTAATGAAGTGTTGATTAAAGAGCTCAGCCATGTGCTTCTTGTCAGTAACAACCTCATTATCAACTTTAAGGGACATGGGCAGCTGTGAGGAGGAGGGTTTATTCTTCCAGAATTTCTTGGGGTTCCTTAAAGTAACTAACGTTGGCCTTCCGGATAGCCTGAGTGCACTTATTTCTCATTTGCCTGAACAAGAGCCAGTCAGCCTGAGTAAGCGTGTGCCGAGCCTTTCGCCAAATGCAATTCTTGAGGTGGAGTAACTCTGCAAGATCACGGTCGAACCAGGGGCTGAACCGGTTTTTAATTCTCATTTTCTTTATGGGGGCGTGTTTGTTAACAATACCACTGAAAATATCAAAAAAGAAGGTCCAAGCATCTTCGACAGAAGGGATCAAGCTGATTCTATCACATTTTACAGAAGCCAGTTCATGAAGGAAGGCTTGCTCATTAAAGTGTTTTACCAAGCATCTATGACAAATCAGGACAGGTCGTTTCACTAAGCAGCCATTACGAACACAGGCTGTAAAACAGTGATCACTAAGGTCATTACAGAAAACACCAGACTGATACCTATCAGGATTATTTGTGAGGATAACAGAGGAGTAGCCCTAGGACCTAGTTTAACAATTATGCATCCATCCGTGAGTAACTCTGGTCTGTAATCACTCATTCACTCAGGACCTATTTATTCATACAGGTCTGTATATACATACTCATGTACAGTTGTTATATCATATCACATGCAATATTGTAAGTAATTATTGGACTTAACTTACGTAGGCATTCACTCAGGAATGCATATTAGTATCCTGCCAGTTGCACCTTTTCTCATTGCTTTTAGTATATCGAATGTGCAATACGTGCAGTTGCCTGTAATTAAACCCTGCGCACTAAGGACTGTATTTTAAGGGAATTACTATTATTACCCAAATTATATCATACACACATTTAGCTATTAAAGTATCTCTTCCTGTCATTTACCTGTACAGTTTGTGTAACCATGCAAGTATTCACTTATCTGTAAATATAACTGTATACCTAACTGTACAGCTAATTTAACCATGCAAAATTGTCACTTACCTGTTCATTTACCCAGTCTGTCTATTAAGTAAACTATTATTACCCTCGCTCATATCATACGCATTTTTAGCTACTGAAGTATTTCTCTGCCATCGACCTGTATAGTATAGTTAACCATCCAACATCCACCAATGTATAGTGTACATATTCAGCCAACCACCCATACTATGCAATGTCTTTTTATAGCTTTTATTTTTTTGCACTCCAGATATCTTGTATTTCTATACTTTTTCATACTGCCGCTCTATGTATCATGTACCGTGTATCTGTCTTTTGTGTACTTTCGTTGTGGCATTTTGCACCTGCCCTGTGTTTTGTTGTAGCTGCTTGACAATGAAATGTCCCCCCCGGGGGATCAATAAAGTATCTATCTTTTCTGGGTGTTTGGTCATACCGGTCCTAGACGATAACGCTCAGCAACAGTCAACAAAAGGGAGTATTTAGGGAGTCCCATTGCTTTAGGATTTGGTCGCGTGGTTTAAGAATGTCCCAGTTTAGGTCACCTAGCAGGACAAATTCAGACTTAGTGTAAGGGGCCAGGAGAGAGCTTAGGGCAGGTAGGGTACAGGCTGGTGCTGATGGAGGACGATAACACCCAGCAACAGTCAACAAATAGTTATTTGAAAGCTGAATGCTTAAAACCAGCAAATCAAAATGTTTGGAGACTTGGTGGAGAATCGAGCACTGAAGGTCACCTTTTGAAGAACTGTCTTGCCAAAAAAGGTTAGAACCAGAAAAGGTAAACATCAGTGTTCAAAACACTCTTAACCACGTCTCAGTAAAGACCAACACATCTGGATTGGAGCTGTGAACCCACACCTGCAGTTGGTCAATTTTAGGTAATAAGATTCTAGTGTTAACGTGCAGAAAACCCAGGCTTTTACGAGAGCAGAAATCAGTGAAGCAGATATCAGAGCACATTCAGAATTGGGGCTAGCAACAGTAGCAACAGTAGATGGGCCAGGGTGTACATGCACATTACCAGATATTATCAACAGTAATACAATCAAGCTCTGCAGTGCTGATGTATGATATCTGAATGTGCATCAGATGGCAATAAGATCACATTATACAGCAATACATACCTTCTCAGACATCTTTTGACTGACACTGAGTAGCATCAGCATGTTGTCACACTCTGTGATGCCCATAGCATAGAGATCACTGAGGACATTAGCACACGCTATCCTTCCCTGGAGAGAGATGGGGGGGAAGGAGAGGGAGAGAGAAATTAATTAATTGATACAGATATAAAAACGTAATTCACTCATACATATAAGGACGGCAGGTAGCCTAGCGGTTAGAGCGTTGGGCCAGTTCCCAAAAGGTCGCTGGTTCGAATACCCGAGTCGACAAGGTAAAAAACCTGTCGATGTGTCCTTGAGCAAGGCACTTAACCCTAATTTTCTCCAGGGGCTGACCCTGTAGATAGGCTGTCATTGTAAATAAGAATTTGTTCTTAACTGACCCGCATAGTTAAATAAAGGTTGTCAGAACTCACCATCATGTAGGGGTCTTCCACCAAAGGGTAGAAGAAGTCTGTAGTTTGGACCAATGAGAGGCCTCCGTGTCTCAAAGGGACCACACAGGAGTCCATGCCTATACCTTCACACACACACACACACACACACACACACACACACACACAATATTCATGCTACCCTGGTATGCAATGATTGACTGATTGATTTAGGAACAGTGATGAAAGTAAGGCGGTACGGCGTCCAGGCAAAATAAAGTGGGGGTAAAACATGAGCCCATCACAATAACTAAAACAAAATGTCAAGAAAAAAAAAAATAGGTGTTATAGCCTACAGTTGTTATTATTACCGTCAGAGGCATGAAAAAATTTGTCAGAAAGCCACACAAAGTGTAGACTATACATACCGATCTGTCCATGGTGCTTCAAATTGTAATGTCTATGCGGTTGCATGTCTATCAGATGATAGGCTTTCTATGCCATGGCATAGCTTTGCTTTAGCTAATGGATAATTAGGTCTTCATTTCCTCACGTTAAGCCTAACATTTCACAAAACTATATGTGTAGACCTTGAAATGCTAACTTATAAACCCATAACCAACAATGCAGCTAAAGAAAGAGTTAAGAAAATATCCGGGTGGCCATTTGATTAATTGTTCAGTAATCTTATGGCTTGGGGGTAAAAGCTAAGCTGTTAAGGTGACTTTTGGACCTAGACTTGGCGCTCCGGTACCGCTTGCCGTGCAGTAGCAGAGAGAACAGTATGACTTGGGTGACTGGAGCATTTGACAATTTTTAGGGCCTTCCTGACATCACCAAGTATATAGGTCCTGGATGGCAGGAAGCTTGGCCCCAGTGATGTACTGGGCCGTACACACTACCCTCTGTAGAGCCTCACGGTCAGATGCAGAGCAGTTGCCATACCAGGCGGTGATGCAACCGGTAAGGATGCTCTCGATGATACAGCTGTATAACTTTGAGGATCTGGGGACCCATGACAAATTTTTTAAAGTGGGAATAGGCTTTGTTGTCGTGCACTCTTCACGACTGTCTTGGTGTGTTTGGACCATGATAGTTTGTTGGTTATGTGGACGCCAAGGAACTTGAAACTCAACCCGCCCTACTACAGCCCTGTAGATGTTAATGGGAGCGTGTTCGGCCTGCCTTTTCGTGTAGTCCATGATCAGCTCCTTTGTCTTACTCACATTGAGGGAGAGTTTATTTTCCTGGCACCACACTGCCAGGTCTCTGACCACCTCACTATAGCCCGTCTCATTGTTGTTGGTGATCAGGACTAACACTGTTGTGTCGTCAGCAAACTTAATGATGGTGTTGGAGTCGTATTTGGCCATGCAGTCGAGGGTGAACACGGAGTACAGGAGGGGACTAAACACGCACCCCTGAGGGGCCCCAGTGTTGAGGATCAGCGTGGCAGATGTGTTGTGTCCTACCCTCACCACCTGGGGGCGGACCGTCAGGGAAGCGGTAGCTCTAGCCTTTAGCTTGATGCGTATGTTGCCTGTAATCAATGGCTTCTGGTTGGGATAAGTGCGTACGGTCACTGTGGGGATGACGTCGTCGATGCACTTATTGATAAAACCGGTGGTATACTCCTCAATGCCATTGGATGAATCCCGGAACATATTCCAGTCTGTGCTAGCAAAACAGTCCTGTAGAGTAGCATCCGAGTCATCTCTGTGTGTGGAATAAAGGTGGTCAAGTTTTTATTTTATTTTTTCTCTGGTTGGACGTTACATGCTGGTAGAAATGAGGCCAAACGGATTGACGTTTGCCTGCATTAAAGTACCTGGCCACTAGGAGCACCACTTCTGGATGAGCATTTTCTTGTTTAGGGCCTTATACAGCTCGTTGAGTGTGTAAATAGATGGCTTCAAATAATATAGATGAGAACTCTCTTGGTAGATAGTGTGGTCTACAGCTTATAATGAGGTACTCTACCTCAGGCGAGCAATGCCTCAAGACTAATATTAGACATTGCGCACCAGCTATTATTGACACAGACACACCCCCCCACCCCTTGTCTTGTCTTACCAGACGAAGCTTCTCTGTCCTGCCGATGCACCGAAAACCCAGCCAGCTCTATATTATCCGTGTCGTCGTTCAACCATGACTCTGTGAAACATTATATTACAGTTTTGAATGTACCATTGGTAGGATTGCATGTTGGCCAATAGAATGGATGGTAGTGGAGGTTTCCTCACTAGTCTAAGAATTCTCAGAAGGCAGCCCGACCTCCACCTCCTTTTTCTCAGTCTTTTCACGCAAATTACAGGGATTTGGGCCTGTTCTCGAGGAAACAGTATATCCTTCGCGTCGGACTCAACAAGAAAAAAAAACGTTGTCCCGTTCGAGGTGAGTAATCGTTGTTCTGATGTCCAGAAGCTCTTTTCGGTCATAAGAGACGGTAGCAGAAACATTATGTACAAAATAAATTACAAACAACGCAAAAAAAAAATATATATAAATAGCACAGTTGGTTCAGAAAACGTAAAAAAGCAGCCATCCCCTCCGGCGCCATTCTAATGTAGTTACTTGTTCAGCAGTGGGTCAGCTGTTTGTTCACCCACCCGCAATTGCTGATAACCCATTCACAACCGGCCGACTATATGTGATAAAGGGAAAGTCTGAGACCAGCACTCGATCCTAACCCACAAACATAGAAAATGCTCTATAGGCTACAGTCAAAGACAGAACAATGTTTTGACAGGGGGTGCAGATTAAATAAACCCTTGCTCAGAATAATGTAATGGATAGATAGAATTAACGCTTCAATCTAGTTGACATCGGTAAAAAAAACTCGTAGCGCAGTGGTCTGAGGTGTCACTACAGACCTGGGTTCGATCCCAGGCTGTGACTGTACGTACATACCCCAACCAAAAACCATGGATTACAGGCAACATCCGCTGGGCCAGACGGATTACCAGGACATGTACTCCGATGCCCAGTACGTTTATATACTAGGCGGTGTCAGAGTTAGCCCCCAAAAAAATTGTCAAAGAATCCAGTCACCCAAGTCATAGATTGTTCACTCTGTTATCGCATGGCAAACGGTACCGGAGCGCCAAGTCTAGGTCCAAAAGGCTTCTTAACAGCTTCTACCCACAAGCCATAAGAATGCTGAACAATTAATCAAATGGACAACTTACACCGACCCACCTTTTTTTTTTACACTGCTGCTACTCTGTTTATTATATGTGCACAGTCACTTTACCCCTACCTACATGTACATATTACCGACTAACCTGTACCCCTGCACATTGATTCGGTAGCTCCTGTATGTAGCCTCATTGTTACTTTATAGATTTTTTTGGCACTGTATAACATATTTAGTTGCCATTTATAAACTTAACATATACTAAATGGAGCGTCTCAGATTTACATGCAGAATAATACGAAATGCTCTGAGACCAAGTTGAGTCAACAACAAAACCACACCACAGTCAGTTACAATGTCAGAACCTTTATAACACTGTGGACCCAACGTTATTCATTTACTAGCAGCAGTTAGGTAGCATGATGATTAAAGAAACCATCAACTCTAAAGGTTATATAGTTATCTGGCCTTGCAGTAGAGATGCTACAGCGATAAGGCGCTGGCGGGCGGCCCTGCCTTCAGCTACAATACATACTGGTAGTTATGTCTGTTAGCTGGTTAGCCAAGTCATATATGGCTGCATGTCTAGATCAGACACGACTTAGTTTCACTTAATCAGCGTGTTAGTTTGCTAATAATAAAAAACGAGCTAGCTACATTAAATAACTTTCGAAGTTAGCAAGTTGACTTGAAAATGAATGCAATTTTAGTAACAAGTTAGCTACCTAGTTGGTAGCTAAATAACCCTACCTAGTCGGGGGCCAGCTGAGGTGTTGTTGGGAGTGAGTTGTCCGAACTCGGTGCCTTGGTCCCCGGTTTCCCCCGGCCGGTGAGGCTCCAGTCCCGCCAGGAGTTTGAGCAGCGCCTCCTGAGGAACCTTACACCCTCATCCCTTCAGATCGGAGAAGCCCGTCAGGCGGAAGTCGGCGTCCAGGCCGTGCTCTTCGGGATGGAAGGGCTTGTATCCCGGGGGGAAGAGTGCTTCTGTCCCCGCCGAAACATCTGCCGGTGGGGTGGGGGGAGAGGTGGCCGACATTGATGGGTCGTTATCGGTCTGTTTGGAGAATAGACTAACGTCAGCAAGCTGGTTCAGATCCCAGCAACAGAGAAAGAGAATGAAAGAGTGAGAGGAATAGATTCAAAGATGATGGATATACTGACAAGATGCACGTATTTCCGTCCCACCAATTGGAGTCCACAAATCGGCACGGCGGGTTGTCTAGCTCCGCCTATCCTTTCTTTGGATTGGTGGATACATGTCATTATTGTAACTCTACTTTGAATATTCGATTAGGGTTGGTGACGTCACCACATGTATTCAATGGAGAGAGCCGCTATGCTTCAAACCTCATATATATGAATATGCATAAGTTTTCTCGACTCAACGTTGCCGGGATGTGACGTGTCCTACTTATTTCAGTACACGAGTAACAGCTTATGCATTACGAAACTGATATTCGGTCAAATAAACCTCACTTAGCTAATAAGCAATGCATTGTATTGTTCGACACTCTCATTGACCTCCATACAAAAACTTTCAAAAAAAAAGCCACATAGTGGAGGGAAACAGATTTTCCGCCGAGTTGGGTCTCTCTCTTCCTCTTCCTCTCTTGTAGAAATGAATGGAGAGAGTGACGATCCGGGAAGAGGCGTCATTTGCGTAGACACAAACACGCCGCGTTCAAGACAACTGGGAATTCGGGAAAACAAGCTCCAGAGTGGCGCAGTGGTCTAAGGCACTGCATCTCAGTGCTAGAGGCGTCACTACAGACCCTGGTTCGATCCCGGGCTGTATTACAACTGGCCGAGATCGGGGGTCCCATAGGGCGGGGCACAATTGGCCAGCGTAGTACGGGTTAGGGGAGGCCGTCAATGTAAATAAGAAGTTGTTCTTAACTAACTTGCCTAGTTACATAAAGGTTAAATAAAAAAATAAAAAAAGCTCAAACTGGGAAATATCGTTTTGAACGGTCATCCATCTCGAAACTCTTAAGTAGAAAGCTCCGACATTTACCCACAATGCATCATGGATGTGATGTTCTAGAACACGACCAGCGAGAAGGCTGCAATTCGGGGCGTCCTTGCATTAGCATGATATTGGTCCATTTTTAAGCTATGACTCCGGTACACAGGCGGGGAACCCTAACGTACAGGAGCAGGCGTCAAAGAAAACGAGAGGAGTTGGAGCGAGATAGATTTTGCCCGACATTCTGCTCATTTTCTTATCGATTAAACATTTGATATCAATACAGTTATGTTCCCAAAACTAGAAGCTGCTACGAACAAGTGGACTTGTAGATTTGACCTTTTGCCAATGTTTAATACAATTGCGTTGTTTAGAAGCAGTGCAAAGGCGAACTGAGTTATTGCGCTCCCGCACTTTACAGAGTCGGAGTTGCAGAACGGAGACTTGTAAATACATGCTCACTGTGATTGTTCCCATTGGAAACTACAGGCTGTGGCCTGTCTTAGGTCAGTTATAAAAACCTTTGGCTGTATTCATAGAAACCGCATACATCTGATTGTTGGAGACTAACAGGCTCTCAGTACAGTATGTGACGGTAAAGCACCATAACGTTGGATGCCAAATGCCGATAAACCCCACAGAAGAAGAATAAGCAGAAGTCAATAGTAGTAAAGCGTTGTCTTTGACGTCAGCTAACTAGGACAACGGTAGACGGTGTACTTCAGCCCCACCTGTCGGTCACTGTTTTCCCGTGTTTCTGTTAACGACGACACTGGTACGGCATGTGTTCAATAGTACGCGGTAAATTGCCGCGCACCACTCCGGCCGCCCTGTGGGTTTACTGGCAGCATATGATTGTGCGTCAAGAATTCAGCATAGCAAGTTTGTATGAAGGTCTGGTTATTAAATGGGTAAATAGTAATATGCTCTAAACCGCTCTGGTGACAAACAAACTTTGTTGCCCTGTTTCCAATCGTCCACATGGCTGGGAGAACATATTCAAGTAATTGTAATGTATTATTAGCTAACTAGTTACAGTGCAGGCTAACTCAAATGATCTGCTAATCCATCAATACATCCATACATGTATGTATGTATGTATGTATACAGTATAGCTAGATATCTAAGTGAATTACATTTTACCAGCTACCTAACTTCATATTAGCTAGCTATCTTGATGTATTTATCATTGTAAAACACAAACTGTAGGTATCTAGCTAACAGCCATGGAGGAGGGTGAAAGGATAGCAGCCCCTACTGTCCAAGTGAGACAGTAGGCTATTCTGGGTAGAGCAGGTACTGTTGTGTACTTCCACTTCCTAGAAGTGAGGACAGAGATAATAGTGATGTAAAAGCCTGTCTGCAGATGAAGAGGTCCAAATGAAGAGCAGTGGTTCTCAGTCCTGGTCCTGGGGACTCAAAGGGGTGCCTTAGCACTACACAGCTGATTCAAATGATCAAGTCATCATCAAGCTTCAAGTGGTATTTATGTATTAATTTATGATGCTATCTTTGATATGATCCTGCTATTGTCACATGCTACACATTTTTATTTTTATTTATTATGGATGCCCATTCTCTTCCTGGGGTCCAGAAAATTAAGGCAGTTATACAATTTTAAAAACATTACAATACATTCATAACATATTTCACAACACCCTAAGTGTGTGCCCTCAGGCCCCTACTCCACTACCACATATCTACAAAACAAAGTCCATGTGTACGTGTGTGTATATGTACACCCCTGGTCAAAAGTTTGGATTTTTCAAGGGTTTTTCTTTATTTGCAAATGTTTTTACATTGTAGAATAAAAGTGAATGACATAACACTATGACATAACACATATGGAAATATGTTGTAACCAAAAAAGTGTTAAACAAATCAAAATATATTTTATATTTGAGATTCTTCAAATAGCCACCCTTTGCCTTGATGACAGCTTTGCACACTCATGGCATTCTCTGTGTGTTATGTCATAGTTTTGATGTCTTCACTTTTATTCTACAATGTAAAAAATAGTGCAAATAAAGAAAAACCCTTGAGTAATATTCCAAACGTTTGACCGGGGGTGTATGTGTCTGTGCCTATGTTGGTGTTGCTTCACAGTCCCCGCTGTTCCATAAGGTGTATTTTTTTCCAGTATTTTAATCTGATTCTACTGCTTGCATCAGTTACCTGATGTGGAATAGAGTTCCATGTAGTCATGGCTCTATGTAGTACTGTGTTCCTCCCATAGTCTGTTCTGGACTTGGGGACTGTGAAGAGACCTCTGGTGGCATGTCTCGTGGGGTATGCATGGGTGTCTGAGCTGTGTGCTAGTTGTTTAAACAGACAGCTTGTGCATTCAACATGCCAATACCTCTCATAATTACAAGTAGTGATGAAGTCAATCTCTCCTCTACATTGAGCCAGGAGAGATTGACATGCGTATTATTAATGTTTACTCTCTGTGTACAACTTGTAATTTGCTTAAGAGGTGATTGCTACCAATTTAGAGTGTGTGTCCATCCACCTCTTTTGTTCTCTGCAGATTCCAACTGAATAAGAGGAGAGTGGCTACACCTGTCTCTCTGAGGTGGTGTATATAAGATAGCCCATGACAAATGTAATAGTGTGTCAACTTGTAGCCTGGAAGGACCTTGCTTCATTGACCTTGCTCCTCAGCCTTTGGAACTGCCGTTCTGCGGCCAACAAGGCAGAGTCCCTCGACTTCTTGGCGCTGACGGAAACATGGATTACCACAGAAAACACTGCTACTCCTACTGCTCTTTCCTCGTCTGATCATGTGTTCTCTCATACCCGAGAGCATCTGGTCAGCGTGGCGGTGGCACAGGAATTATAATCTCTCCCAAGTGGACATTCTCTCTTTTCCCCCTGACCCATCTGTCTATCTCCTCATTTGAATTCCATGCTGTCACAGTCACTAGCCCATTCAAACTTAACATCCTTGTAATTTATTTCCCTCCAGGTTCCCTTGGAGAGTTCATCAATGAGCTTGACGCCTTGATAAGTTCATTTCCTGATGATGGCTCACCCCTCACAGTTCTGGGTGACTTTGGTGACTTGGTAATGCGCCGTCGCAACCTTCGCTCTATCTCTCCCACTACTCTCTCCTCTTCCATCCTATCATCTCTTCCCTCTGCTAAATCCTTCTCCCTCCTGTCTCCTGATTCTGCCTCCTTGACCCTCCTCTCCTCCCTTTCTGCATCCTTTGACTCTCTATGTCCCCTATCCTCCCGGCCGGCCCGGTCCTCCCCTCCTGCTCCGTGGTTAGATGACTCATTGGAAACTAAACTCCCTGTGGACCGGTCATCTTTTCACTCTCTCCTCTCTACTTCCTCTGTTTCTGCTGCTAAAGACACTTTCTACAACTACAAATGTCAAGCATCGGCCTCTAACCCTAGGAAGCTCTTTGCCACCTTCTCCTCCCTGCTGAATCCTCTTCCTCCTCTCCATCCCTCCTCCCTCTCTGTGGATGACTTTGTCAACCATTTTGAAAAGAAGGTTGACAACATCCGATCCTCATTTACTAAGCCTATTGACACCACTGGTCCTGCTCACACTGCCCTACCCTACTGGTCCTGTTCACACTGCCCTACCCTACTGGTCCTGTTCACACTGCCCTACCCTACTGGTCCTGCTCACACTGCCCTACCCTACTGGTCCTGCTCACACTGCCCTACCCCACTGGTCCTGCTCACACTGCCCTACCCCACTGGTCCTGCTCACACTGCCCTACCCTACTGGTCCTGCTCACACTGCCCTACCCCACTGGTCCTGCTCACACTGCCCTACCCTACTGGTCCTGTTCACACTGCCCTACCCTATGCTCTGACTTCTTTCTCCCGTCTCTCTCCAGATGAAATCTTGCGACTTGTGATGTCCGGCCGCCCAACAACCTGCCTGCTTGACCCGATCCCCTCCTCTCTCCTTCTCTCATATCCCCTCCTCTCTTCTCCTGACCAGGCTTTCTCCCTTACCTCACCTTGCTCATAAACCATCCTTGACCACTGGCTGTGTCCCTTCCGTCTTCAAGAGGGCATTAGTTGCACCCCTCCTCAAAAAACCTACACTCGATCCCTCCGATGTCAACAACTACAGACCAGTATCCCTCCTTTCTTTTCTCTCAAAAACTCTTGAGTGTGTCGTCTCTAACCAACTCTCCTGCTATCTCTCTCAGAATGACCTTCTTGATCCTAACCAGTCAGGTTTCAAGACTGGTCATTCAGGTGGCGTGGCGAGAATCTGTCTTCGCACCACATGCTCTCACTGGTGTCCCCCAGGGCTCAGTTCTAGGCCCACTCCTATTCTCTCTATATAACAAGTCACTTGGCTCTGTCATATCCTCACATGGTCTCTCCTATCATTGCTACGCAGACGACACTCAATTAATTCTCTCCTTTCCCCCTTCTGATAACCAGGTCGCGAATGGCAGACATATCAGTTTGGATGTCGGATCACCACTTCAAGCTGAACCTCGGCAAGATGGAGCTGCTCTTCCTCCTGAGGAAGGACTGCCTGCTCCATGATCTGGCCATCACGGTTGACAACTTCATTGTGTCCTCCTCCCAGAGTGCAAAGAACCTTGGTGTGACCCTGTTGTTCTCTGCTAACATCAAAGCGGTGACCTGATCCTACAGGTTCATGTTCTACAACATTCTCAGAGCACGACCCTACTTTACACAGAAAGCAGCACAGGTCCTAATCCAGACACTTGTCATCTCCCGTCTGGATTACTGTAACTCTCTGTTAGCTGGGCTCCCTGCCTGCGCCATTAAACCCCTACAACTTATCCAGAACGCTGCAGCCCGTCTGGTGTTCAACCTTCCCTCGTTCTCTCATGTCACTCCGCTCCTCCGCACACTCCACTGGCTTCCAGTTGAAGCTTGCATCTACTACAAAACCATGGTGCTTTCCTACGGAGCTGTGAAGAACAGCACGAGGGCACTACGTTCATCCACTTCTAGCCTGCTAGCCTCCCTACCTCTTCGGAAGCACAGTTCCCGCTCAGCCCAGTCAAAGCTATTCGCTGCTTTGGCACCCCAATGGTGGAACAAGCTCCCTCACGATGCAAGGACAGCGGAATCACTGACCACCTTCCGAAGACACTTGAAACCCAACCTCTTTAAGGAGTTCCTGGAATAGTATAACAGTAATCCTTCTACCCCTCACCCCACCATAAGTACATAAAAAAACTTTACTAACACTTGTCTTTTGTCTAAACTAACACCTGACTTATTTAACCTGCTAGCACTAACTTTCCTCACAGCGGCTTGTTTAAAGAAATGTACTTACTGTAATCTAGATGTGGTTGTCCCACTGGCAATCCTAAATTGAATGCACCAATTTGTAAGTCTGCTAAATTACTAAAATGTAAAAAATGTACATCCAAGGGCCATCCGTGCTGCCCTGTTCTGAGCCAATTGCAATTTCTTACGTCCCTCTTTGTGGCACCTGAACACACGACTGAACAGTAGTCCAGCTGCTACTTAACTAGAGCCTGTAGGACCTGCCTTGTTGATAGTGTTGTTAAGAAGGCAGAGCAGCACTTTATTATGGACAGACTTCTCCTCATCTTAGCTACTGTTGTATCAATATGTTTTGACCATGACAGTTTACAATCCAGGGTTACTCCAAGCAGTTTAGTCACCTCAACTTGTTACATTTCCACATTATTCATTACAATATTTAGATGAAGTTTAGGGTGTAGTGAATGATTTGTCCCAAATACAATGCTTTTAGTTTTAGAAATATTTAGGAATAACTTATTCCTTGTCACCCATTCTGAAACTAACTGCAGCTCTTTGTTAAGTGTTGCTGTCATTTCAGTCGCTGTAGTAGCTGACATGTATAGCGTTGAGTCATCTGCATACATAGACACACAGGCTTTACTCAAAGACAGTGGCATGTCATTAGTAAAGATCTTAAAAAGTAAGGGGCCTAGACAGCTGCCCTGGGGAATTCCTGATTCTACCTGGATTATGTTTGAGAGGCTTCCATTAAAGAACACCCTCTGTGTTCTGTTAGACAGGTAACTCTTTATCCACAATATAGCAGAGTGTGTAAAGCCATAACACATATGTTATCCAGCAGCAGACTATGATCGATAATGTCAAAAGCCGCACTGAAGGTTAACAAAACAGCCCTCACAATCTTTTTATCATCAATTTCTCTCAGCCAATCAGTCATTTGTGTAAGTGCTGTGCTTGTTGAGTGTCCTTCCCTATAAGCGTGCTGAAAGTCTGTTGTCAGTTTGTTTACTGTAAAATAGCAAAATAGCACAAAAAAAATCCAAAACTTTACTAAGGGTTGGTAACAGGCTTATTGGTCGACTATTTGAGCCAGTAAAGGGGTTTTTACTATTGTTAGGTAGCGGAATGACTTTTGCTTCCCTCCAGGCCTGAGGGCACACACTTTGTAGTAGGCTTAGATTGAAGATATGGCAGATAGGAGTGGCAATATTGCAATTTTCCATCCAAGTTGTCAGACCTCGGTGGCTTGTCATTGTTGATAGACAACAATACTTTTTTCACCTCTTCCACACTCTCTTTACGGAATTCAAAATTACAATGCTTGTCTTTTATAATTTTAAACTTGGATGTTTAATCTCAACGTTTGTTGTTGGCATGTCTTTTTGCCCAAAATTTAAGGAGCTCCAAAGCTTTTTACTGTCATTCATTATGTAATTTATCTTTGTTCCATAGTGTAATTTATCTTTGTTTAGTTTAGTCACATGATTTCTTAATGTGCAGTACGTCTGCCAATCGGTTTTGGAGCCAGACTTATTTGCTGTTCCTTTTGCCTCCTCAACAATAACATTTTTCAATTCCTTACCAATCAACGGGTATTTAAGTTTTTTAAGCGCATCAGTTTTTCCATCACCACCTCTAACCTACAGAGATGGGACTCCCAACTGTCACTGTGCACTATTATATCATCCAAATAAGCAGCAGTGGACTCATGGTGCGGGAGCAGGACGCAGTCCATGAGTCGCTGGAAGGTCGCTGGGAAAGGAAGAGCCCGGTAGTGGTATAGCCCCACCAGGGTGGAAAAGGCTGTCTTCTCCCGGGAGGCCGCTGACAGCGGCACATACCAGTACCTCTTCGTCAGGTCCAGGGTGCTGAAGTATCTTGCCTTCCCCAAGCGGTCGATCAGTTCATCCACCCGGGGCATAGGGTAGGGTTTGAATTTACTGACCTCGTTCAGGCACTGGAAGTTCGGTTTCGGTACCAGCAGTATAGGGCTAGGCCACTCACTGTGGGACTCCTCCAGTGCCCCCGTCACTTCCCGCTGGCCCGCTGCCCTCCAGGCTTCTGGTATCCAGTATTGCGCCCCTGCACCTCAGAGAACACGGCCGTATTCTGCTGGACCAACTCTCGGAGCGCTTGTCATTGGATCGGGCTGAGGTCTTGATATGACGTGTTTCTATAGAGTCTATCTATGGAATGTGTTTTTGTAAGTGTCACTGAAGACGTGGCAAGTCTAAAGTCTAGTTGTGTCCCATCTATAGAATGTGTCTCATAAGCATTATGTCACTGAAGACATCAGTAAGTCTGAGTGGGCCACTGTTCTAATCTTATGCTGATGTATGCTAGATGTGTTGACATACTGTTCACCCCATAGTATATAAGGCTCAGACTTCATTTGTCCAATATTCGTAGGGCAAACTGCAACTCACTGGCAGCTGGCTGTGTGAATCCAGATCTGTCTAATTAAATATATTGTTTCAATTCTCCATCTATTAGTTAGATATCTTTCTTCTTGCATCCTGAGTTCTTCAATACCCGAGATAATCATAATTACAGGTCTTCCTCCATGGAAACTCCAACAGAGGGCGTGCCACTTCTTCAGTAGGTTCACATGGTAAAGCTGGAGGGGTTTTCTCCGCCCTGGTTGGTGGACCTTATAATTGGCATTGCGTACCCACTTGACGATGTCGTAGGGCTCATGCCACATGGCCAGGAGGGAGGGGGGAGGGGGAGGGAGAGAAAACCAAAGAAACAAAAAAAACGTTTCTGAAAAATGGTTTGATAACGAATGTAAAACAATTAGAAAACACAGAAGACAAAAGTTAAATGAAAAACATAATCAGCAAAACAACCCAGAGCTGCACTATGAATACTGTGACACTCTGAAACAGTAGAAACATACACTGACTAAAACAACCCAGAGATACACTATGAATACTGTGAAACTCTGGAACAGTAGAAACATACACTGACTAAAACAACCCAGAGATACACTATGAATACTGTGACACTCTGAAACAGTAGAAACATACACTGACTAAAACAACCCAGAGATACACTATGAATACTGTGAAACTCTGAAACAGTAGAAACATACACTGACTAAAACAACCCAGAGATACACTATGAATACTGTGAAACTCTGGAACAGTAGAAACATACACTGACTAAAACAACCCAGAGATACACTATGAATACTGTGAAACTCTGAAACAGTAGAAACATACACTGACTAAAACAACCCAGAGATACACTATGAATACTGTGAAACTGTGAAACAGTAGAAACATACACTGACTAAAACAACCCAGAGATACACTATGAATACTGTGACACTCTGAAACAGTAGAAACATACACTGACTAAAACAACCCAGAGATACACTATGAATACTGTGAAACTCTGGAACAGTAGAAACATACACTGACTAAAACAACCCAGAGATACACTATGAATACTGTGAAACTCTGAAACAGTAGAAACATACACTGACTAAAACAACCCAGAGATACACTATGGATACTGTGAAACTCTGGAACAGTAGAAACATACACTGACTAAAACAACCCAGAGATACACTATGAATACTGTGACACTCTGAAACAGTAGAAACATACACTGACTAAAACAACCCAGAGATACACTATGAATACTGTGAAACTGTGAAACAGTAGAAACATACACTGACTAAAACAACCCAGAGATACACTATGAATACTGTGAAACTGTGAAACAGTAGAAACATACACTGACTAAAACAACCCAGAGATACACTATGAATACTGTGAAACTCTGGAACAGTAGAAACATACACTGACTAAAACAACCCAGAGATACACTATGAATACTGTGACACTCTGAAACAGTAGAAACATACACTGACTAAAACAACCCAGAGATACACTATGAATACTGTGAAACTCTGGAACAGTAGAAACATACACTGACTAAAACAACCCAGAGATACACTATGAATACTGTGAAACTCTGGAACAGTAGAAACATACACTGACTAAAACAACCCAGAGATACACTATGAATACTGTGAAACTCTGGAACAGTAGAAACATACACTGACTAAAACAACCCAGAGATACACTATGAATACTGTGAAACTCTGAAACAGTAGAAACATACACTGACTAAAACAACCCAGAGATACACTATGAATACTGTGAAACTCTGAAACAGTAGAAACATACACTGACTAAAACAACCCAGAGATACACTATGAATACTGTGAAACTCTGGAACATTAGAAACATACACTGACTAAAACAACCCAGAGATACACTATGAATACTGTGAAACTCTGAAACAGTAGAAACATACACTGACTAAAACAACCCAGAGATACACTATGAATACTGTGAAACTCTGGAACAGTAGAAACATACACTGACTAAAACAACCCAGAGATACACTATGAATACTGTGAAACTCTGGAACAGTAGAAACATACACTGACTAAAACAACCCAGAGCTGCACTATGAATACTGTGAAACTCTGGAACAGTAGAAACATACACTGACTAAAACAACCCAGAGCTGCACTATGAATACTGTGAAACTCTGGAACAGTAGAAACATACACTGACTAAAACAACCCAGAGATACACTATGAATACTGTGACACTCTGAAACAGTAGAAACATACACTGACTAAAACAACCCAGAGATACACTATGAATACTGTGAAACTCTGGAACAGTAGAAACATACACTGACTAAAACAACCCAGAGATACACTATGAATACTGTGAAACTCTGGAACAGTAGAAACATACACTGACTAAAACAACCCAGAGATACACTATGAATACTGTGAAACTCTGGAACAGTAGAAACATACACTGACTAAAACAACCCAGAGATACACTATGAATACTGTGAAACTCTGAAACAGTAGAAACATACACTGACTAAAACAACCCAGAGATACACTATGAATACTGTGAAACTCTGAAACAGTAGAAACATACACTGACTAAAACAACCCAGAGATACACTATGAATACTGTGAAACTCTGGAACATTAGAAACATACACTGACTAAAACAACCCAGAGATACACTATGAATACTGTGAAACTCTGAAACAGTAGAAACATACACTGACTAAAACAACCCAGAGATACACTATGAATACTGTGAAACTCTGGAACAGTAGAAACATACACTGACTAAAACAACCCAGAGATACACTATGAATACTGTGAAACTCTGGAACAGTAGAAACATACACTGACTAAAACAACCCAGAGCTGCACTATGAATACTGTGAAACTCTGGAACAGTAGAAACATACACTGACTAAAACAACCCAGAGCTGCACTATGAATACTGTGAAACTCTGGAACAGTAGAAACATACACTGACTAAAACAACCCAGAGATACACTATGAATACTGTGAAACTCTGAAACAGTAGAAACATACACTGACTAAAACAACCCAGAGATACACTATGAATACTGTGAAACTCTGGAACAGTAGAAACATACACTGACTAAAACAACCCAGAGATACACTATGAATACTGTGAAACTCTGGAACAGTAGAAACATACACTGACTAAAACAACCCAGAGATACACTATGAATACTGTGAAACTCTGGAACAGTAGAAACATACACTGACTAAAACAACCCAGAGATACACTATGAATACTGTGAAACTCTGGAACAGTAGAAACATACACTGACTAAAACAACCCAGAGATACACTATGAATACTGTGAAACTCTGAAACAGTAGAAACATACACTGACTAAAACAACCCAGAGATACACTATGAATACTGTGAAACTCTGGAACAGTAGAAACATACACTGAAACACAATAAATATTATTATACCAATAAGATACTTGATGAAATTGAAAATGACCAAAACCAGTTCCGGAACATGTGGAACTATTTAAACAGGACAAAGCTACAATAATTATCCAAACAAGATGAAGGAATTTGGAAAACTTATTTTGATAATCTGTACAAAAACATCCCACAGAAAGACCCAATTAGAAGTTCATGAAAAATTTAACATCCTTGAATGAAAAGCTAAAATCTATAAAACCAAAGGCTTGTGGCCTGATGTCTGGAACCAGGGCCTCATCTCCACTATCCACAAAAGTGGAGACAAATCAGACCCCAATAATTACAGGGAATATGTGTAAACAGCAACTTGGGAAAGGTTTTCTGTAGCATTTTGAATCCAAGAATTCAAACCTTCAAGTAATTGTCAAATTGGCTTTCTCCCCAACCATCGCACTACTGACCATATATACACCTTACACACACTAATTAATAAACACGTCCACAAAAAAAAAAGAGGGCAAAATCTTTGCTTGCTTTATTGACTTTAAAAAAGCATTTGATTCTATTTGGCACGAAGGGCTATTCTTCAAAATTCTCCAAAGTGGGCTTTGTGGTATATGACTTAATAAAATGTATGTACACAGAAAATAAGTGTGCAATAAAAATAAAAAACCAAAGAACATAATTATTTTCGCAACATCGAGGTGTGAGACAAGGCTGCGGTTTGTCTCAAACCTTTTCAACATTTATATAAATGAATTAGCAGACATGTTGGACCGTTCTGCAGCCGCAGGACTCAGACTATTTGACACAGAGGTAAAGTACCTGCTATATGCTGATGATTTGGTTCTTCTATCATAAACCAAAGAAGGTCTTCAACAGAACCTTGGCATTCTAGAGCAATATTGCCACAATTGGGACCTGGCTGTAAAAAAAAAAAAAAAACGAAAATCATGATTTTCCAGAATAAAACCAATATCAGAAACACAAATATAAATTCACCCTGAACAACACCATAATTGAACGCACTAAAAATGACTCATACCTTGGTCTGATCATATCTGCATCGGGAAACATTAATATGGCAGTGAATGCGCTCAAAGAAAAATCCTGCAGAGCATTGTATGTGATAAAAATGAAATTATTCAAAATCAACATCCCAGTTAGAATTTGGACCAACATATTTGACAGCGTAATCCTACCAATATCTCTTTACAGAAGTGAGGTTTGGGGGCCACTCAATAAATGGACTTTAAAATGTGGGACAAACATCCAATTGAATCCCTACATGCAGAATTCTGTTGGAAAATTCTACAAATCCAAAGAAATACACCAACTAATGCATGTAGGGCAGAATTTCCAGCGGTAATGAAAGTACAAAAAATATCAATACAATGTTGGGCTTCACCTAAACTCAAGTCCAAATTCTAGTCTCCAATTTAAAGCACTTCAAACCCAAGAACTGAGCCCAGAATCGAGCCTCTCAGTCAGCTGGTGTTGGACCGAACCAACCAAGCTGACACCAGCACTGCTTCAAAATAAATAATTCAAATAAACAAAATCATGAACCAATCAAAGGACTCATATTTACAACATTGGAAAAACTAAACAAAATCCCAAAGCCGACTAAATTGCTATCTGTCTCTGAACAGAGAATATGAATTGTCTGATTATCTACTCTGTCAGAGATACGAAGCAGAGACAGATCCTTACCAAGTACAGGCTGAGTGACCAACTGGCAATAGAAACCTGCAGACATAAAGACATGGCTACCCAGAGAGGAGCCTGTATGTGGTCACTGTACGACAGGGGAGGTAGAAACAGAGATGCACTTTCTCCTTTACTGGGAGAAAAATTCCTCCCCAAGAGATTCATTATTCACAAAAATTATTTTAAAACTAAAAGTACTCATGGGTGAAGGAGCAACTCTACTAGACCCGGTCCATCACAACACAACACTACTAGACCCGGCCCATCACAACACAGCACTACTAGACCCGGCCCATCACAACACAACACTACTAGACCCGGTCCATCACAACACAACTCTACTAGACCCGGCCCATCACAACACAACACTACTAGACCCGGCCCATCACAACACAACACTACTAGACCCGGTCCATCACAACACAACTCTACTAGACCCGGCCCATCACAACACAACACTACTAGACCCGGTACATCACAACACAACACTACTAGACCCGGCCCATCACAACACAACACTACTAGACCCGGTACATCACAACACAACACTACTAGACCCGGCCCATCACAACACAACACTACTAGACCCGGTACATCACAACACAACTAGACCCGGCTCATCACAACACAACACTACTAGACCCAGCCCATCACAACACAACACTACTAGACCCGGTACATCACAACACAACTAGACCCGGCCCATCACAACACAACACTACTAGACCCGGCCCTTCACAACACAACACTACTAGACCCGGTACATCACAACACAACACTACTAGACCCGGCCCATCACAACACAACACTACTAGACCCGGCCCATCACAACACAACACAACTAGACCCGGCCCATCACAACACAACACTACTAGACCCGGTACATCACAACACAACACTACTAGACCCGGTCCATCACAACACAACACTACTAGACCCGGCCCATCACAACACAACACTACTAGACCCGGCCCATCACAACACAGCTCTACTAGCCCCAAAGAAGAGCGTGTATATGAGAGATGAAGGGGACTGTATAGGATAGAGAGATTGTTAGAGCCAAATAGCCACATTGTATTTGTATACAATAACCAGAGCATTATTAGTTGAATTATTAGTGTGAAGCCATATTGGATGGAAAAAATAGATTATTTGAGATGAATACCTCTCTTGTGGCCGGTGTGGTGGCTACAGGAGGAGGAAAGGTTATTGAAGTCGGGCCTACCGGGAGGAGTCTAGGTTAGACGGGGGAGTGGTATGATGTTTTGACTGCACTTGCACTTTTTTTTTAACCTTTATTTTACTAGGCAAGTCAGTTAAGAACAAATTCTTATTTACAATGACGGCCTAGGAACTGCGTTGTTCAGGGGCAGAACGACAGATTTTTACCTTGTCAGCTCGGGGATTCAATCCTGCAACCTTCCAGTTACGGGCCTAACACTCTAACCACTAGGCTACCTGCCGCCCCGCACTTACTCACATTATATCTTGAATTTACCCCACACAATAGCCTTCATTAATTGCACCTATACGTTATTAGAATTGTGTCAGTAGCCGGCTCGTAGCCCAGGGAAACCCAACATGTCCATGTGATTAAGGTGCTGTATTATTATGGGATGCCCTACATATAGATAATGTCAGGAGCCGACTCGTAGCCCGTAACTAAGAGAGACAACGTGGAGATAAGGAACAACTAAATATATTTATTAACTAAATAAACCATATGCAATGAATAATGGTGTGTGTAGTCAGTAATCAGTAGTGGAAGTGAGTGGATGTGTGCGTAGATGTAATAATGATGAGTGTTGACAGGTGCCAAAGCAAACAAACAAACAATAACGCCACAACCAAAATCCAACCATGTGTCTGCATGGAGAGAGTCTCCTCACTGAATGGGGGAAAGGTGTATTTATCCCTGGGACACACCCAATCCCAGGTGTGTCCCATTCCTCTGACGACCCTCCCGGCTCCGCCCACCAACATCCTATTAAGGGAAACAAGAACAAAGAGAAAGAATTCGGCAGACAGAGTGGGAGGGGCCTCACAATTAAAATAATTATAAGGAACATATGTTTTACCATCCTTATATTAGAAAGTCTTAAGTTTAATATGCTTGAACAAAGAAGCATCCTTTTGTTTGTAAACTGCAATCCGAAGTGCCACACTGCCATCATCTCTACAAATGGGCATAAAAGCCTGGGTTTTCTGCACGTTAACACTAGAAGCTTATTACCTAAAATGGATAAATTGAAAGTGTGGGTTCACAGCTCCAGTCCAGATGTGTTGGTCATTATTGAGACGTGGTTAAGGAAGAGTGTTTTGAATACTGATGTTAACCTTTCTTGTTATAACCTTTTTTGGCAAGACAGATCTTCCAAAGGTGGGGGAGTGGCAATTTTCATCAAGGATCACCTTCAGTGCTCGGTTGTCTGTCCCCAAACAATTTGATTTGATTTGCTGGTTTTAAGCATTAAACTCTCAAATAGCTCTTTGTTGACTGTTGCTGGGTGTTATCGTCCTCCATCAGCACCGGCCTGTACCCTACCTGCCCTAAGCTCTCTCCTGGCCCCTTACACTAAGTCTGAATTTGTCCTGCTAGGTGACCTAAACTGGGACATGCTTAAACCACCTGACCAAGTCCTAAAGCACTCCCTAAATCTTTCTCATATTATTACCAATCCCACAAGGTATGACTCCAATAATCAACTGACTGGCTTTCTTGACGTCTATAGTATTCTCTCTGGTATGCAATCTGGTTCCGACTCAGGTTATGGATGTGTCATTGCAACCTTAAAGGTCCTCAATAATGTCATCACTGCCTTTGATTCTAAGCAATGTTGTGCTGCTATTTTTATTGACTTGGCCAAAACATTTTGATACTGTAGATCATTCCATTCTTGTGGGCCGCCTAAGGAGTATTGGTGTCTCTTGAGGGGTCTTTGGTCTGGTTTGCTAACTACCGCTCTCAAAGAGTGCAGTGTATAAAGTCAGAACATCTGCTGTCTCAGCCACTGCCTGTCACCAAGGGTGTACCCTAAGGCTCGATCTTAGGCCCCACGCTCTTCTCAAATTACATCGACAACATAGCTCAGGCAGTAGGAAGCTCTCATATCCATTTATATGCAGATGATAGTCTTATACTCAGCTGGCCCCTCCCCGGAGTTTGTGTTAAACGCTCTACAACAAAGCTTTCTTAGTGTCCAACAAGCTTTCTCTGCCCTTAACCTTGTTCTGAACACCTCCAAAACAAAGGTCATGTGGTTTGGTAAGAAAATTGCCCCTCTCCTCACAGGTGTGATTACTACCTCTGAGGGTTTAGAGCTTGAGGTAGTCACATCATACAAGTACTTGGGAGTATGGCTGGACGGTACACTGTCCTTCTCTCAGCACATATCAAAGCTGCAGGTTAACGTTAAGTCTAGACTTGGTTTCCTCCATCGTAAATCGCTCCTCTTTCACCCCAGCTGTCAAACTAACCCTGATTCAGATGACCATCCTACCCATGCTAGATTACAGAGACATCATTTATAGATCGGCAGGTAAGGGGGTTCTCCAGCGGCTAGATGTTCTTTACCATTCGGCCATCAGATTTGCCACCAATGCTCCTTATAGGACACATCACTGCACTCTATACTCCTCTGTAAACTGGTCATCTCTGTACACCCGTCACAAGACCCACTGGTTGATGCTTATTTATAAAACCCTCTTAGGCCTCACTCCCCCCTATCTGAGATATCTACTGCAGCCCTCATCCTCCACATACAACACCCGTTCTGCCAGTCACATTTTGTTAAAGGTCCCAAAAGCACACACATCCCTGGGTCGCTCGTCTTTTCAGTTCCTGCAGCTAGCGACTGGAACGAGCTGCAACAAACACTCAAACTGGACAGTTTTATCTCAATCTCTTCATTCAGAGACTCAATCATGGACACTCTTACTGACAGTTGTGGCTGCTTTGTGTGATGTATTGTCATCTCTACCTTCTTGCCCTTTGTGCTGTTGTCTGTGTCCAATAATGTTTGTGCCATGTTTTGTGCTGCTGCCATGTTGTGTTGCTACCATGTTGTTGTCATGTTGCTACCATGTTGTGTTGTCATGTTATGTTGCTACCATGTTGTTGTCATGTTGTGTTGCTACCATGCTGTGTTGTCATGTGTTGCTGCCATGCTGTGTTGTTGTCTTAGGTCTTTATATAGTGTTGTTTTGTCTCTCTTGTCGTGATGTATGTTTTGTCCTATATTTTTATTTAATTTATTTGTATTTTTAATCCCGCCCCCGCAGGACTTTTGCCTTTTGGTAGGCAGTCATTGTAAATAAGAATTAGTTCTTAACTGACTTGCCAGGTTAAATAAAGGTTAAATAAAAAACAATAAAAATACAAACTATTCTCTTTCGGGTTGAATAAAGCATGCATTATAAATCCATCAATATATAATTCTCTACAATGAGGTTTTTCTTTCATCATCTGGTGTCAGTGTTAGTGTTAACTACAGTGTTAGCCTACGCCTCAGCTTTAGGGCCTAACTGTAATAAAACTGCCAAATACACAACAATCACTAAAATGCATTTGGGAACATGGGCAGAAAAAGTGAATGTCGATCCAACGAAGCAAAAAGGACAATTGCAGAGTTTATATGAGAGAAGCTGTAAAATGAAGAGTTGAACATAAAGAGAAGGGAAGGTCAGAACTGTAATGTTTGGGAAAGATTTAGTAGTAAAAGAGGATAGCAGTGAATTATGTGTGATGATTGAGGCGCTGTACAAATTCAACAGTCACAAGATCTGGACACTGACTGCAGGTCTATAACCTTTCACATAGCTTTAATATTAAGAATTTCGGGCAGTAAAATGAAACACCAAATGTACATTTTGACTCGAGAACAGGAGTGGAGAAATATGATTTCTTTCTTTCAGCATCTTGAGAGAAAGCACGGTTAGGGGCCGTCTGTAAAGGTGCTATCTTCATCAGCATCATAAAAGCTGATAGTATTTCAACCACATAAAATACGCATCCAAGCCGAACTGAAATCTTATCAGAAAGATGTTTGGTCGTTTTAACAACTTTTAATTTAACTGGTCAAACGGATTTCATTTGGAAATTTTGCACTGAAAATCTTTTTTTTTTGGAGGGATTATGAATTTTTCTCCCCGGTCCCTAAACGTCTTTCCTGTGTGACAGAAGCAGAGATTAAAGAGAAAACTAACTTTACAATATCAACTAGATTTATCATTCTATTGATTTATGACATTCTGGTGAGCAAGGGTTTATTTAGTCTCCTAGGGCAACATATAACCTAATGACAGAAGACAAGCTGCATGTATCTAATTATAGACTATGTGACTAAACAAATAAGCAGAAATATGGGCCTCAGATTTTCACTTTATCACATATAGTCGGGCGGTTGTGGATGGGGTGCAGGTGAACCAATAATCTGCGCATCACTAGTGTGCGTTACTGGATGCAGTCCATGACATGTATCTGCAGCGTGTCCATGTCGGGGGCTTGGTACTGGCACTTTGGACAGCGGTAGTCAGGGAGCTCCTCAGCCCCACCACCAGGGACACCTCCTGCCGCTCCTGCAGCCAATCCCACGCTGCGGAAGGAGGAAGGGGGAGGGGCCGTGTTAAAGGGACCCCCTGGGAATGCAACGGAGAGAGAAAAGAGGATGAAGAAGTGATTATACTTTATACAGATACACACACCCTGATGATATGCAGTACCAGTCAAAAGGCTCTCTTTATTTGCAGTATTTTTTACATTGTAGAATAAAAGTGAAGACATCAAAACTATGACATAACACATATGGAATCATGTAGTAACCAAAAAAAGTGTTAAACAAATCAGAATATATTTCATATTTGAGATTCTTCAAAGTAGCCCCCCTTTGCCTCGATGACAGCTTTCCACACTTTTGGCATTCACTCAATCACCTGGAATGCATTTCAATTAACAGGTGTGCTTTGTTAAAAGTTAATTTGTGGAATTTCTTTTCAGTGTTGTGACAAGGTAGGGGTAGTATACAGAAGATAGCCCTATTTGGTAAAATACCAAGTCCATATTATGACAAGAACAGCTCAAATAAGCAAAGAGAAACGACAGTCCATCATTACTTTAAGACATGAAGGTCCGTCAATACGGAACATTTAAAGAACTTTGAAAGTTTCTTCAAGTGCAGTCGAAGAAACCATCAAGCGCTATGATGAAACTGGCTCTCATGAGGACCGCCACAGGAAAGGAAGACCCAGAGTTACCTCTGCTGCAGAGGATAAGTTCATTAGAGTTACCAGCCTCAGAAATTGCAGCCCAAATAACTGCTTCACAGAGTTCAAGTAACAGACACATCTCAACATCAACTGTTCAGAGGAGACTGTGTGAATCAGGCCTTCATGGTAGAATTGCTGCAAAGAAACCACTACTAACAGACACCAATAAGAAGAAGAGACTTGCTTGGGCCAAGAAACACGAGCAATGGACATTAGACCGGTGGAAATCTGTCCTTTGGTCTTATGAGTCCAAATTGGAGATTTTTGGTTCCAACTGCTGTGTCTTTGTGAGACAGAACAGATGATCTCTGCGTGTGTGGTTCCCACCGTGAAGCAATGAGGATGAGGTGTGATGGTGTGGGGGTGCTTTGCTGGTGACACTGTCAGTGATTTATTTAGAATTCAAGGCACACTTAACCAGCATGGCTACCACAGCATTCTGCAGGACTACGCCATCCCATCTGGGAGCCAACAAGTGCTCAGCATATGTGGGAACTCCTTCAAGACTGTTGGAAAAGCATTCCAGGTGAAGCTGGTTGAGAGAATGAAGAGTGTGCAAAGCTGTCATCAAGGCAAAGGGAAGCTACATGATTCCATATGTATTATTTCATAGTTTTGATGTCTTCACTATTATTCTACAATGTAGAATATAGTACAAATAAAGAAAAACCTGTGAATGAGTAGATGTGTCCAACCTTTTGACTGGTACTGTATATCAGAGAGAAACGTCTGAAACTGTGAGTGTACCTGGCTGGTTGGTTTTTGGGTTGGTGTGTGTGTGTGTGTGTGTGTGCGCGCGCGCGCGCGTGTGTGTGTGCCCGGTTGGTGTGTGTGTGTGTGTGTGTGTGCCTGCGCCTGGTTGGTGTGTGTGTGTTTGTGCGCGCCTGCTTGGTGTGTGTGTGCCTGGTTGGTTTGCGTGTATGTGTACTTGGTTGGTGTGTGTGTGTGAGTGTACCTGGTTGGTGTGTGTGTGTACCTGGTTGGGTGGTGTGTGTGTGTGAGAGCTTGTATCTGGTTGGGGTGTGTGTGTACCTGGTTGGTGGGTGTGTGTGTGTGTGTGTGTGTGTGTGTGTGTGTGTGTGTGTGTGTATACTGTTGGGGTGTGTGTGTGCATGTACCTGGTTGGTATGTGCATACCTGGTCTGTGTGAGTGTGTGTGCACCTGGTTGGTGTATGTACCTGGTTGTGGGGGGGATGTGTGTGTACCTGGTTGTGGGGGGATGTGTGTGTACCTGGTTGTGTGTGTGTGTGTGTGTACCTGGTTGTGGGGGGGATGTGTGTGTACCTGGTTGTGGGGGGATGTGTGTGTACCTGGTTGTGTGTGTGTGTGTGTGTACCTGGTTGTGGGGGGGATGTGTGTGTACCTGGTTGTGGGGGAGGTGTGTGTACCTGGTTGTGTGTGTACCTGGTTGTGGGGGGGATGTGTGTGTACCTGGTTGTGTGTGTGTACCTAGTTGTGGGGGTCGTGGTATGAAGTCCTCCAGGTGTCTTTGCTGCATCTCCTCCATACGAGCCCTTAAAAACAAGCACACTACATTATTTGAATCCATAAATCCATAAAGTGTGTGTGTGTGTGTGTGTGTGTGTGTGTTACCGTGAGGTCCCCTCCTGTTTCAGACGCTCCATCTCAGCCAGTGCTGTGTTCAGCTGGTCCTGAAGCTCCTCCTTCCTCTGGTGCAACTTCTCTCTGGCCTCCCTCTCTGCTAGGAAGTCTGCCTTGTAGATCTCAGCCTAACACAGACACTCTATTTTAATATACAAATCACATTACAGTCAAGGTAGACCTAGTTTAACAACTAGGCATCCATCCATCTGTGAGTAACTCTGGCCTGTAATCACTCATTCACTCAGGACTCATTCATTCAGGTCTGTATATACATATTCATGTACAGTTGTTATATCATATTACATGCAATATTGTAAGTAATTATTGGACTGAACTTACGTAGTAATTCACTCAGGAATGCATATTAGTATCCTGTCAGTATCTTTTTTTTTTTTCATTGCATATAGTATATCGAATTTGCAATATGTGCATTTTCATTTTTTATATCAACTTGCAATAATTATAATTTTTTCACCTAACACTCTAAAAATGTATAGTGTACATATTCAGTCATACTATGCAATGCCTTTTTATAGCTTTTTGCACTCCAGACTTCTTGTATTTCTATACTTTTTCATACTGCCGCCCTATGTATCATGTATCTGTCTTTTGTGTATTTTCGTTCAGGCATTTTGCACCTGCCCTGTGTTTTGTTGTAGCTGCTGTAAGTAAGTAAGTAAGTAAGTAAGTAAGTAAGTAAGTAAGTAAGTAAGTAAGTAAGTACCTACCTACCTACCTACCTACCTACCTACCTACCTACCTACCTACCTACCTACCTACCTACCTACCTACCTACCTACCTACGAGGGATTCAAATGTCAAAGGTCACATATACATGGACAGTCATGGACACAGCAGTACCTTGTTCTCCATACAGCTAGACTGACCGTGACCGCTGGTACACAGCAGTACCTTGTTCTCCATACAGCTAGACTGACCGTGACCGCTGGTACACAGCAGTACCTTGTTCTCCATACAGCTAGACTGACCGTGACCGCTGGCACACAGCAGTACTTCACTAGCTATGCAGCCAGCAATCTAAAGGCCACATACTGTCAGCCTGTGCACACGGCTGAGACTGCCAAATATTATTATGCACTCATTACCAAGGTGTGTTTGCGTTGTGTGTGTCTGTACCTGGGCAGTGAGTACATACAGTTGAAGTTCACATCCACCTTAACCAAATACATTTAAACTCAATGTTTCACAATTCCTGACATTTAATCCTAGTAAAAATTCCCTGTCTTAGGTCAGTTAGGATCACCACTTTATTTTAAGAATGTGAAATGTCAGAATAATAGTAGATAATTATTTATTGTGTGTGTGTGTACCTGGGCGGTCAGAACAGGGGTGTGTGTGTGTGTGTGTGTGTACCTGGGCGGTCAGAACAGGGGTGTGTGTGTGTACCTGGGCGGTCAGAACAGGGGTGTGTGTGTGTACCTGGGCGGTCAGAACAGGGGTGTGTGTGTGTGTGTGTGTGTACCTGGGCGGTCAGAACAGGGGTGTGTACCTGGGCGGTCAGAACAGGTGTGTGTGTGTGTGTCTACCTGGGCAGTCAGAACAGGTGTGTGTGTGTGTGTACCTGGGCGGTCAGAACAGGTGTGTGTGTGTGTGTGTGTACCTGGGCGGTCAGAACAGGTGTGTGTACCTGGGCGGTCAGAACAGGTGTGTGTGTGTGTGTACCTGGGCGGTCAGAACAGGTGTGTGTACCTGGGCGGTCAGAACAGGTGTGTGTGTGTGTGTGTGTGTGTGTGTGTGTGTGTGTACCTGGGCGGTCAGAACAGGTGTGTGTACCTGGGCGGTCAGAACAGGTGTGTGTGTGTACCTGGGCGGTCAGAACAGGTGTGTGTGTGTGTACCTGGGCGGTCAGAACAGGGACGGTCTCTAGAGATCCTCGGTGCTGCTCCACCTCTTCCTTCAGCTTGTCAATCAGGTCCTGTTTCAGAGCCAACGCTCTCTCTGCCTCCTCCAGACGAACACACACGTCTCCTCCCTACACACACACACACACACACACACACACACACGCGTTCATTGGTTATTGTGCTCCGGAGTCCAATAGAAAGGTATTCGGGTCCACTAGCTTGCCTCACAGACACACCTCAGTCTTCAGTTTGGAGTCATAGTCCTTAAACAGACAGGTGTAGGCGTGCTGCAGCTGGGCTAGTTTCCTCCTGGAAGAGAGAAGGGCAGGGTTATTACAGTAATGATACAGTGTGTGTACCTCTCTTCAGTAATAACCAGTCGGTCAGTCTTCAGGGCGGTCTCTAGGTTCTATGTGTACCTCTCTTCAGTAATAACCAGTCGGTCAGTCTTCAGGGCGGTCTCTAGGTTCTATGTGTACCTCTCTTCAGTAATAACCAGTCGGTCAGTCTTCAGGGCGGTCTCTAGGTTCTGTGTGTACCTCTCTTCAGTAATAACCAGTCGGTCAGTCTTCAGGGCGGTCTCTAGGTTCTGTGTGTACCTCTCTTCAGTAATAACCAGTCGGTCAGTCTTCAGGGCGGTCTCTAGGTTCTGTGTTTGTGTGTACCTCTCTTCAGTAATAACCAGTCGGTCAGTCTTCAGGGCGGTCTCTAGGTTCTGTGTGTGTGTGTACCTCTCTTCAGTAATAACCAGTCGGTCAGTCTTCAGGGCGGTCTCTAGGTTCTGTGTGTACCTCTCTTCAGTAATAACCAGTCGGTCAGTCTTCAGGGCGGCCTCTAGGTTCTGTGTGTGTGTGTGTGTACCTCTCTTCTGTAATAACCAGTCGGTCAGTCTTCAGGGCGGTCTCTAGGTTCTGTGTGTGTGTGTACCTCTCATCAGTAATAACCAGTCGGTCAGTCTTCAGGGCGGTCTCTAGGTTCTGTGTGTACCTCTCTTCAGTAATAACCAGTCGGTCAGTCTTCAGGGCGGTCTCTAGGTTCTGTGTGTGTGTACCTCTCTTCTGTAATAACCAGTCGGTCAGTCTTCAGGGCGGTCTCTAGGTTCTGTGTGTACCTCTCTTCAGTAATAACCAGTCGGTCAGTCTTCAGGGCGGTCTCTAGGTTCTGTGTGTGTGTGTGTACCTCTCTTCAGTAATAACCAGTCGGTCAGTCTTCAGGGCAGTCTCTAGGTTCTGTGTGTGTGTGTATCTCTCTTCAGTAATAACCAGTCGGTCAGTCTTCAGGGCGGTCTCTAGGTTCTGTGTGTGTGTGTACCTCTCTTCTGTAATAACCAGTCGGTCAGTCTTCAGGGCGGTCTCTAGGTTCTGTGTGTGTGTGTGTACCTCTCTTCTGTAATAACCAGTCGGTCAGTCTTCAGGGCGGTCTCTAGGTTCTGTGTGTGTGTGTACCTCTCTTCTGTAATAACCAGTCGGTCAGTCTTCAGGGCGGTCTCTAGGTTCTGTGTGTGTGTGTACCTCTCTTCTGTAATAACCAGTCGGTCAGTCTTCAGGGCGGTCTCTAGGTTCTGTGTGTGTGTGTACCTCTCTTCTGTAATAACCAGTCGGTCAGTCTTCAGGGCGGTCTCTAGGTTCTGTGTGTATGTGTACCTCTCTTCTGTAATAACCAGTCGGTCAGTCTTCAGGGCGGTCTCTAGGTTCTGTGTGTGTGTGTACCTCTCTTCTGTAATAACCAGTCGGTCAGTCTTCAGGGCGGTCTCTAGGTTCCGTGTCTGCAGCAGTAGTTTGTCTACCGTTACAGAGTGCTGCTTCCTCTGTTGTTCCATCTCTCTCTCTGATGCTGCCAACGCCTCCAGAGTACTGCTCAGCCTACACACACACACACACACACACACACACGTTATATTAGAAACACAAACACTATGACAGGACTCCACCAGGCCACACCTCTTACCTCCACACCTGTTCCCACTCCCTAATCAGTGCTCCTCTACCATTTGACTCCTCTGTTCCTCTGTATAAGCTGAATGTTCCTCCCAGTTTAGTTCTTCCTCTGTATAAGCTGAATACTCATTACAGTTTAGTTCTTCCTCTGTATAAGCTGAATGTTCCTCCCAGTTTAGTTCTTCCTCTGTATAAGCTGAATACTCATTACAGTTTAGTTCTTCCTCTGTATAAGCTGAATGTTCCTCCCAGTTTAGTTCAGCTTTGTGATGCCATGAGGCAGCTCTATCCTTCCATTGTGAGTGATATGATGAAGTGTTTTGGAGAAATGTCTTAAATAATATTTGATGACCTGTTCTAGCCCTTATATCCATGCCCTCAGTTTGCTAATGACAATGCTATTGCTCCTTTGTTCTAGTTGTGATGGAACTGTCTAGTGTAAAACCCATATTCCTGTTAATCAGCTGCCATCATTTTGTCATGTCTGCACCTTTGTTGTGTTCTTAATGCGTTGCCTTTGTCTTCCTTCCAGACCACCACATTTCTTCCTAACCTACAGGCCTTACAAAACATCCATTACAGTCCATGGTGGCAGCAACAGTCCTGAACCTAGCTTACAGTCCATGGTGGCAGCAACAGTCCTGAACCTAGCTTACAGTCCATGGTGGCAGCAACAGTCCTGAACCTAGCTTACAGTCCATGGTGGCAGCAACAGTCCTGAACCTAGCTTACAGTCCATGGTGGCAGCAACAGTCCTGAACCTAGCTTACAGTCCATGGTGGAGGCAACAGTCCTGAACCTAGCTTACAGTCCATGGTGGCAGCAACAGTCCTGAACCTAGCTTACAGTCCATGGTGGCAGCAACAGTCCTGAACCTAGCTTAGTCCACCCTAGTCCTTTTCTTCAAACACAGATTCTAAACCATGACATGGGTTTGGGACCCAGGTTGTCTGCATGCACCAAGGTGTGATCTCACTGAAATGGCTAAAGCCTAGGCAATTTGCTGAGAGTTAACACACAAACATGTTGTCATACTTGTCGTCCAGTATGTTGCGGTCCTGCTGGCTCTGGTCCAGACAGCTCTGTCGCTCTCTCAGCTCACCCAGAAGAGACGTCACCTGGGCCTTCAGCGCCTCACCATCCTTAGCCAGCTACACAAACACCATAGACACATTGTTATTACTCAGACAGACACAGAGAGAGTTGTTACTCAGAAAATACCATGCAGTAGGACTGAGTGTTAGGGACAAAATGTGTTGTGAGTTAATACAACAGGTGTAGACCTTACATGTTTATTTACAAGCCCTTAACCAACAATACAGTTAAGAAAAATAAGAGTTAATCAAATATTTATTAAATGAACTAAAGTAAAAAAATGTAATAACAAGGCTATATACACAGACTACCAGTACCGGTACTGAGTCAATGTGCTGGGGTACAGGTTAGTCCAGGTAATAGGTACAAGGCTATATACACAGACTACCAGTACCGGTACTGAGTCAATGTGCTGGGGTACAGGTTAGTCCAGGTAATAGGTACAAGGCTATATACACAGAGTACCAGTACCGGTACTGAGTCAATGTGCTGGGGTACAGGTTAGTCCAGGTAATAGGTACAAGGCTATATACACAGACTACCAGTACCGGTACTGAGTCAATGTGCTGGGGTACAGGTTAGTCCAGGTAATAGGTACAAGGCTAACAGACTACCAGTACCAGTACTGAGTCAATGTGCTGGGGTACAGGTTAGTCCAGGTAATAGGTACAAGGCTATATACACAGACTACCAATACCGGTACTGAGTCAATGTGCTGGGGTACAGGTTAGTCCAGGTAATAGGTACAAGGCTATATACACATAGTACCAGTACCGGTACGGAGTCAATGTGCTGGGGTACAGGTTAGTCCAGGTAATAGGTACAAGGCTAACAGACTACCAGTACCAGTACTGAGTCAATGTGCTGGGGTAAAGGTTAGTACAGGTAATAGGTACAAGGCTATATACACAGAATACCAGTACCGGTACTGAGTCAATGTGCTGGGGTACAGGTTAGTCCAGGTCAGTTGTACATGTAGGTGGAGGTAAACTGATTATGCATAGATAATAAAATAAATGCAACTAGTCCGGGTGACCATTTGATTAGCTGTTCAGGAGTCTTACCGTTGGGGTTAGAAGCTGTTAAGAAGCCTTTTGGACCTAGACTTGGTGCTCCGGTACCACTTGTCGTGCGGTAGCAGAGAGAACAGTCTATGACTAGGGTGGCTGGAGTCTTAGGCAAAACTTAGGCTATTTTTTTTATACTCATTTTTTTCTAATCTTTACAGGAAAATGCCACGGGTACTATCTGATGTGTGGAGACATTTCACTGCAGCTAATGTAGAAAGAAAAGCTGTGTATATTTGCAAATACTGTGCCAAATCATATGTGAAGAATGCAACAAAGATGCAGAATCATCTGGCCAAGTGCATAAAGTTCCCTCAGCGCTCGCAACAAGCAACCTCTGACAAAAGTCCCTCTACTTCTATTGGAGGTGAAAATGATGAATCAGACACCTTATCGATAGCAACAGCTCATGGTCCTCATGGAATAAGAAGTTGTTTTGACTCAATGGAGGAACGTAGTCAGAGAAATGCTGATGAATGTCTTGCTCGAGCTGTGTATGCAACTGGTTCACCTCTGATGCTCACAGGAAATTTGTATTGGAAGAGATTTCTGAATGTTCTTCACCCAGCATACACCCCTCCAACCAGACATGCTTTATCTACTAATTTGCTGGATGCAGAGTTCAATAGCGTTCAAGTGATGTTCAAGCAAATCATAGAGAAAGCAGACTGTATTGCAATCATCTCTGATGGGTGGTCGAATGTTCATGGGCAAGGAATAATTAACTACATCATCTCCACCCCTTAACCAGTATTCTACAAGATCACAGACACAAGGGACAACAGACACACCGGTCTCTACATTGCAGATGAGTTGAAGGCAGTAATCAATGACCTTGGATCACAGAAGGTATTTGCACTGGTGACAGACAATGCTGCGAACATGAAGGCTGCTTGGTCTAAAGTGGAGGAGTCCTACCCTCACATCACACCCATTGGCTGTGCTGCTCATGCATTGAATCTGCTCCTCAAGGAGATCATGGCACTGAAAACAATGGATACACTCTACAAGAGAGCCAAGGAAATGGTTAGATATGTGAAGGGTTATCAAGTTATAGCAGCAATCTACCTCACCAAGCAATGTGAGAAGAATAAGAGCACCACATTGAAGCTGCCCAGCAACACCCGTTGGGGTGGTGTTGTCATCATGTTTGACAGTCTCCTGGAGGGGAAGGTGTCTTTCCAAGAAATGGCCATATCACAGTCTGCCGATATGGACAGCCCCATCAAGAGGATCCTCCTGGATGATGTATTTTGGGAGAGAGTGGTAAACAGCCTGAAACTCCTGAAACCTATAGCAGTAGCCATTGCACGGATTGAGGAGACAATGTCATCCTCTCTAAATGTTCAGGCTCTGCTTGCAGATGTAAGAGAATAAATCCGTACTGCCCTGCCCAGTTCACTGTTGCTCCAAGCAGAGGAAACTGCAGTTCTGAAATACATCAAAAAGCATGAAGACTTCTGCCTGAAGCCCATACACTCCGCAGCGTACATGTTGGACCACAAGTATGCTGGCAAAAGCATCCTGTCTGGTGCAGAGATGAACAAGGCCTATGGTGTCATCACTACCGTGTCTCGCCACCTTGGCCTGGATGAGGGAAAGGTTCTTGGCAGTCTGGCGAAGTACACTTCCAAGGAAGGGCTTTGGGATGGAGATATGGATATGCAATATGACAGTCGTGCCAACGTATCTCATCAGCCACCTGGTGGAAGGGACTTGGATCTGAGGCTCTTTCCCCTGTTGCCTCCATCATCCTCCAAATCCCACCAACATCAGCTGCCTCAGAGCGCAACTGGTCCTTGCTTGGGAACACACACACCAAAGCACGCAACAGGCTGAACAATACAAGGGTTGAAAAATTGGTGGCCATCCGGGCACATTTTAGGCTTTTTGATCCTGACAACGAGCCATCCTCAACAAGGTTGGAAAGTGACAGTGACTCAGAGTCTGATGTTCAAGAGGTGGACATTGAAGAGGTCCAGGGAGAAGACATGGAAGCCTGAGAGGAAGACAACCAAAGCTTTAGTTTTTAGACTATCATTTTACAGATAAATGTTGAAAACGTTTTTGGGAGATGCAATGGATCATTCAATATTCCCTTTCTTTTGTTGTTCATGTGAAGAGTCATCTCATTTAATTAAAGTTACATTTGTAACTAAATATTATTTTTTATTTCTATTGGAAGGATTTAACCATTTGCAATTACAGTATGTCTACTTATGATAAGGTAAAAGGTGTATGTTTCTGTCTCCATATGATGTTAAATATATCTAATGCAAAAAACAGCTACATTTAAATGGTATTAATAGGCTTATATTTTCCGTTAATTCCTATATTTTCCCGCTAATTCTCAGAAAGTTTCCACCTCTGAATATTTCTCAAAATGTGCAACCCTAGTTGTGATACAAACCTTATCAAAACATATAGGCCTAAGGGCTAGGCTAAATGATGTGTGCGAATATTATTTGATCAAGTCACAAAAAAAGGCATAGTTTCTTATTCTGGGCTTCATTCACAAGAGATTATACATAATTCACAAGTGATAGGATAATATTGTCACCTATCAGACTATTCTTGATTTAATCTGGTCTTTACTAAATAATGTGACATTTGTTATGATTTAGAATGGACCTGTTTTACACCAGGGGCAGTGTGAATAAATCTCATCAATGCACTTAAATAGTGAATGGAGGAAGCTTTTCCCCGTGGTTTATTTTCATGCCAGCCAGGTAGGCTATACCCCTGTTGTAAAGATAAACAATGTCCTTAATATTAGGAAAGTTGAGAAATAAATATAGTAGGCCTAGCCTATAGAAAGCTGATGTATATTGACATGAGCTCATGGGCTCTCAGGAAGTGTTTGATTAGATTTTAGAATACATTTGCTTTTTTTATTATTATTTTTACCTTTATTTAACTAGGCAAGTCAGTTAAGAATAAATTCTTAATTACAATGACGGTCTAGGAACAGTAGGTTAACTGCCTTGTTCAGCTCGGGGATTCGATCCAGCAACATTCGGTTACGGGCCCAACACTAACCACTCGGCTACCTGCCGCCGCATTGATGTCAGTGATTAGAGGGACAATAGAGTGCTGAGTACCAGGCAGTTAGCTAGTTTGGTAGGCTACTAATGACCAGCAGTAGCATCAGAGCTTGGAGAAGCCTAGTTACCGTGACTAAACGGTCATGGGGAATTTGACTGCCTTGATGACTTGTGACCGCCGGTGTGGGCGGTAATACGGTCACCCTAAGCACGATCATACAGTTGTCCCGAAGAGCTGGTGCTCTCACGCATGCTTCAGTGTTGCTTGCCTCGAAGCGCGCATAGAAGTCATGTAGCTCATCTGGTATGCTTGTGTCACTGGGCAGCTCGCGGCTTGGATTCCCTTTGATATGTGTTGGCGCCGCCCTGCTGGTCGCCTGTTAAGCAGCTCCCATTGTTTGTGCGTTAATTGTTGTTTTAGTATTATTTGTTTTGCAACAGTTGAACTGTAATAGTTCAGGATTGTGGAGTGCTACTGTTTTACCAAGGTTTTTATCACTGAGGCACTTTTTCTTACGTTTAGCAGAGCCGAACGTACACGTGAGTCCTCCATTTTTTACAACCAAGCCTAGCTCTTGGATTTAGCACACTCAGCACTGCTGCATCGCAGGGAAACGTTTGATATATTTAAGTTTCCCTGCATTAATGTCCCTGGCCACCGTTTCTGGATGAGCATTTTCTTGTTTGCTTATGGCCTAATACGTTGAGTGTGGTCTTAGTGCCAGCATCGGTTTGTGGTGGTAAATAGACAGCTACGAAAAATATAGACACACTTTCTTGGTAGATAGTGTGGTATACAGCTCATCATGAGATACTCTACTTCAGACGAGCAATACCTTGAGACTTCCTTAATATTTTGCCCACTAACATATTGTTAGAGCCAAATAGACCCGGTACATCACAACACAACACTACTAGACCCGGCCCATCACAACACAACACTACTAGACCCGGCCCATCACAACACAACTCTACTAGCCCCAAAGAAGAGCGTGTATATGAGAGATGAAGGGGACTGTATAGGATAGAGAGATTGTTAGAGCCAAATAGCCACATTGTATTTGTATACAATAACCAGAGCATTATTAGTTGAATTATTAGTGTGAAGCCATATTGGATGGAAAAAATAGATTATTTGAGATGAATACCTCTCTTGTGGCCGGTGTGGTGGCTACAGGAGGAGGAAAGGTTATTGAAGTCGGGCCTACCGGGAGGAGTCTAGGTTAGACGGGGGAGCGGTCAAGTTTTTGTACCGCACTTGCTCGCATGAGATCTTGAATTTACCGCACACAATAGCCTTCATTAATTGCACTTATAGATGATTAGAATTAGGAACATTTTCGTTTTACCATCCTTATAGAAAGACAGACAGACAATTCATTGATCCCAGAGGGGAAATTTCTTCGTCGAGCAGCTACGGAAAAAAAACACAGGAGAGGTGCAAAATGCCAGAACGAAAATACACAAAAGACAGATACACGATACATGATACATAGAGCGGCAGTATAAAAAAGTATGAAAATACAAGAAGTCTGGAGTGCAAAAAAGCTATAAAAAGACATTGCATAGTATGAATATGTACACTATACATTGTTACAGAGTATTAGGTGAAAAGAAAAATGATACAAATATTGCAAGTTGATATAGATAAATAAGGAGTATTTGCATGGTTAACTATACTATACAGGTCGATAGCAGAGAAATACTTAAATAGCTAAATGTGCGTATGATATAAATGAGGGTAATAATAGTTTACTTAATATACAGTCTGGTTAAATGAACAGGTAAGTGAATATTTGCATGGTTACATTAACTGTACAGGTAAATGACAGGAAGAGATACTTTAATAGCTAAATGTGTGTATGATATAATTTGGAGTAATAATAGTAGTTCCCTTAAAATACAGTCCTTAGTGCGCAGGGTTTAATTACAGATAAATGCACGTATTGCACATTCGATATACTAAAAGCAATGAAAAAAGATACAACTGACAGGATACTAATATGCATTCCTGAGTGAATGACTACGTAAGTTCAGTCCAAGAATGACTTACAATATTGCATGCGATATGATATAACAACTGTACATGAGTATGTATATACAGACCTGTATGAATAAATAGGTCCTGAGTGAATGAGTGATTACAGACCAGAGTTACTCACGGATGGATGCATAATTGTTAAACTAGGTCCTAATACCCCAACAGTTCCAGGTCTATGTTGCCGACAGCACGGCACCCCGGTGAGGCATTATATAGTCTAATAGCCGCCGGCAGGAAGGAACTCCTGTAGCGCTCTCTGGCACACCATGGTGGGATCAGTCTGTGACTGAAGGTGCTCCTCTGCGTCATAACCATGGCATGCAGAGGGTGGGTGACGTTGTCCGTGATTGCCAGCACTTTGGCCAGGATCCGTCTTTCCACCACCTCCTCTAGTGTCAAGGCTAATCCCCAGAACAGAGCTAGCCTTCCTGATCAGCTTATTTACCTGAGAAGCATCAACAGCCTTTATGTTGGCGCCCCAGCACACCACTGCAAAAACGATGGCACTGGCCACCACAGACGGGTAGTTTACTGCACACGTTGAAGGACCTGAGCCTCCTCAGAAAGTAGAGTCAGCTCTGGCCCTTTTTGTACAGAGCCCCGGTGTTACCAGCCCATTCCAGCCCGTTGTCCATATGGACTCCCAGGAACTTGTATTACCCAACCCTTTCCACATCCATCCCCTGTATAGGGACTGCAGTCAGTTGGGCCTTGGTTCTCCTGAAGTCCACCACCATCTCCTTTGTTTTGCTGATGTTGAGCTGAAGGTGGAACTGCAGGGGGTCCGGTGATGTCAGGGGTCTGAGGTGAACGAGGACTAACCTTTCCCTTTATATTAGAAAGTCTAAGTTTAATATGCTTGAACGAAGAAGCATCCTTTTGTTTGTAAACTGCAATCCGAAGTGCCACACTGCCATCATCTCTACGGACGTGCAGTAAAGCCTGCGGTGAGTGTGTGTCCGAAATAGCCCCTCTCTCGCCAGGGCAGTGGTCATATTTATTGGATGGAATAGAGAAAATATGCCACTACAGTTAACAAAGACACACACCCCCACCCCTCGTCTTACCGGAGGTAGCTGTTCTGTCTTGCCGATGCACGGAAAACCCAGTGAACTGTATATTATCCATGACGTTGTTCAGCCACGAATCGGTAAAACATAAGATTTTACAGTTAATGTGCCGTTGGTAGGATAGTCTCGAACAGTTCATCCTCCAGTGATTGCACGTTGGTCAATGAGATGGCGGGTTACCCACTCTCTGACGAATCCTCACAAGGCACCCGGACCTTGTCCCCCTCATGCGAATGATGGGGATTTGGGCCCGGTCCGGTATCAGCAGTAAATCCTTTGCGTCAACATTATGTACAAAATAAGGTACAAACAATGTGTAAAACACACAAAATAGCACAATTGGTTAAGAGCCCGTAAAACGGCAGCCATCCCCTCCGGCGCCATTTTATGGTGAGTGAGGTGTGTGTTGTGAGTGCAGTGTAGTGAGTGTCTGTGGCTAGTGCGGTGTGTGAGATTGCAGTATAAGTGTAGTGTGTGTTGTGTGTGTACCTGGATACAGTCCTTATCCTTCTGTTTAAGCAGCACTTCAGTTCTGTCTCTCTGAGCTGAACTCTTCTGGAGGGAATCTAACTTCTCCTGCAGCTCTCTGTACCTACACACACAGTTGCAGCTATTTAGCAGTCCAGTTCAGAACTACAAGGCAAAATAGAGAGACACTCTAGACAGTTATCTTACCTGCACTGTGTGGCTTGTAGCTGCTCTGTGAGTTTGGCCAGGTGGGAGCTGAGGGAACAGGAGTCAGACACATTAGCACACACACACACACACACACACACACACAGACACGGACACACAGACAGACACGGACACACGGACGGACACACGGACGGACGGACACACGTTGCAGGAAGTGATGAGGAAATTGTCATACCTGTCAGATGGGGGCGGGGCGTCGGAATGCTGAACCGTTTCCTCGGTAACACCACAACTCTAAGGAACACAAGCATGCCTTTACCTTCCAATTAAATGATAACATGTATTTTTGTTACCACCTTTTCTCCCCAATTTCGTCGTATCCAAATTGGTAGTTACAGTCTTGTCCAATCACTGCAACTCCCATACGGACTCGGGAGGCGAAGGTCAAGAGCCGTGTGTCCTCTGAAACACGACCCCGCCAACCCGCACTGCTTCTTGACACAATGCCCTCTTAACCCGGAAGCCAGCCGCACCAATGTGTTGGAGGAAACACCGTACACCTGGTGACCGTGTCAGCGTGCATGCGCCCGGCCCGCCACAGGAGTCGCTAGAGTGCGATGAGACAAGGACATCCCGGCCGGCCAAACCCTCCCCTAACCCTGACGACGCTGGGCCAACTGTGTGTCGCTTCATGGATCTCCCGGTCGCGGTCGGGTACGACACAAACGTGGCTCGAACCCCATTTTAATATTTTATTCAAATTTTAGCCCATCATTTCATTTCGTGGTATCCAATTGTGTAGTTACGACCTTGTCTGTGTGGCAACTCCCCAGCATGCTCAGCAGAGGCGAAGGTTGGGACATGCTGCGTCTTATCACACTGCTCACTAACCCAAAACTAATGTGTCGGAGGGAACACCGCTCGACGTGAAGTCAGCGTGAAGGCACCCGGCCCGCCACAAGGAGACGCTACAGTGCACTGAGACTTGGAATCACCTGCCGACCCTACCCGACCCTAACGCGGACGATGCTAGGCCAATTGTCCCGGTCCCAATCTGGAATGGAACCAGGTTGTAGTGGCGTCCCTCTGCACTCAGGAGGCCTTACCTTCTACTGTTGATTTTTACACAGAATGACCCGAACACCACACACACACTACCTGTGCCTGAATCAGTTTGGTTCCGAGTTGCTCAACTGAGCGACGAAGACAGTCTCTCTCCCTCTCTCCCTCCTCCTTCTCTTTCTCCAGCTCTTCATTCCTCCTCCTCAGATCTCTCATTCCTTCCTCCAACTGGTCTTTGTGGCTGTTCAGCAGCTGGAGGATCTCCTTCCCTCCTTCTGAGGGCTACAGAGAGGGAGGGAGGGAGGGAGGGAGGGAGGGAGGGAGGGAGACCGCAGAGGGGTTGATAGGGACATAGTATATCCAATAGAAGCTTTGCAGGCCAATACAGTACAGTACTAACTACAGTACACTATACTAACTACAGTACACTACACTACCTAAACTAACTACAGGAAACTAACTACAGTACACTACACAGAGTAAACTACCTACACTAACGTACACTACAGTACCTACAGTACAAACTAAAGTACGTCTACCATGCTACCTACAGTACACTAACTACAACAACTACAACAACACAATACAGGCGTGGATTAAATTGAAACATTAGAAGGTGTGAGGGTGAAGGGGGGGAGGACACTACTAACGGAGTGTAACATAACTCCCTTCACCCACACACTGATGCAGAACCTCCCTTTCTCCCTCATGGTTCTTACCAAGCTGCGTAGCATCATCTGTTCATTTTCCTCTGCTCTCTTCTTCTCCATCCCTCTCTCCGTCACCTGTCAACCAGGAAATACAGCAGAATGTGTGGATGGATCAACCTCACCTACCTCTTTTCTCCATCCATCTCTCTACCCAACAGGGTTGGGCTCAATTCAGCATTTTGGAATTGACTCCCGTTCAACACATGAGTTTAAATTCTAATTAAATTGGCCACACCCTACAGGATATAGAGTTTGAGTGTCAGGAAGTAGAATTTAATTCAGTGCAATTCAAATAAATTCCACTTAGTCATAGAACATGAAAGTTTTATTTGAATCTGACAGGTCCCACTTCCAGATAATATACTTTTCTCTGGAAAAGACTATCTTTCATATACTCTTAACCTAAGTGGTTAGAATAGCTCATTATACACAGAGTACGAAACATTAGGAACCATAATAGAATAATATTGCGGTTCAGCCCTTTTCCCCTCAGAACAGCCTCAGTTCATCGGGGCTTGGACTCTACAAGGTGTCTAAAGCGTTCTACAGGCATGCTGGCCCATGTTGACTCCAATGCTTCCCACAGTTGTGTCAAGTTGGTAGGATGTCCTTTGGGTGGTGGACCATTCTAGAAACACACGGCAAACCAATAAGAGATCACAGCTTTCACCTGGTCAATCTGTCATGGAAAGAGCAATGTTCTGTACACTCACTTCAACCAACCATTTTGTTTGCCTTCTTTTTGAAGGCCCGAGGGTTAACTTGAGGGTTAAGCCAATGCATTCTGGGAAATTTAGTATTTTCCCCATATTTAACAAAATGTAAGTAATTAATGAAATATAATAACTTTGAATATTCACATTTGTTTTCCTTGATCATTATTTTTAAGTCTGTCCGGAAAATCTATTGTTTCAACATGTTATATTGCAGTATATAAGGACATGTTTGATGTTTTATGAACAAGAGGTATAGTTGTATAGACTACATCTAATATAGAATAAAAGAGCCATTAAAATCACTGATTTCAATTCTATTTCCTTTCATTCAAATTGCAATTCTATTTCCTGTTTACTACTTAAATTCAATTTAACTTCAAGAATTTATTGGATTCAGGATTTATTCTGAATCCAACCATCCCTCCCTCTGTACTGACCAGTGAGGATGCCATGGGCCCGTTGGTCTCTGAGCTCTTCTCCTGCTCCCCTCCCCTCCCAGGACCCCCATTGGAGCTGCAGTTGGTGGAGTTGGGGTAGGAATCCTGGCTGTAACCGGGACCGTTGACCAGCAGGCCTTGGTTAGCTCCAGGGTTGGAGGGGCTAGAGGGGTTGGCCAGGCTGGTGAGGCTATGGTTCTCCCTGGCCAGTCTCTCCACTAGAGCCCGGGCCTCCTGGAAACGACAGCTGAGGAACGCCCTGTCTTCTCTAGACCTCCGCTGCCATCCCTCCATCTCCTCACAGCGCTCACGCAGGGCCTGGTTGCTGCATCGCAACGCCTCTACACACACACACACACACACACACACACACACACACACACACACACACACACACACACACAATCTGTACCTCATTGTGGATTAAAGAAAGTATACCAGTGGTGTGAGAGAGACTTACCTCGGAGCTGCTGGTTATCTCCCAGTAGTCTGGTCACCACCTCATTGGCTGCCAGCTCAGGTGGAACCCGGAGAGCCCCGCCTCCCTCCTCCCCTGCCATCTCCCAAGTGTCTGTCTGTGGCTGCACCATGCTGCTGAACCATGTTAACAATACACATCCTGTTAACATTATGAATCATACATGTAGACACACATGTTAACATAATGAATCATACATGTAGACACACATGTTAACATAATGAATCATACATGTAGACACACATGTTAACATAATGAATCATACATGTAGACACACATGTTAACATAATGAATCATACATGTAGACACACATGTTAACATTATGAATCATACATGTAGACAGACACACGTTAACATTATGAATCATACATGTAGACACACATGTTAACATTATGAATCATACATGTAGACACACATGTTAACATTATGAATCATACATAATCAGCTACTAGTAGTAGGCAAATTTGCGAACTACTAAACTTGGAACCAATCAGAACTGCCGTACATGCCCCTGGTGTTGAAATCAGCCAATGGCCAGCCTCACGTGATAAGAACATGAATGACTCAAATGTAAATGGTGATCGGCTGTGTTAAGAACTAACGTTAGCTCCCAAACACTGAAATAACAATCTGTTTGAGTGCACTTGAAATATGCAGCATGCAATACGAATGGTCTTGACCATATGAACAGGTAATTCCATTGACCCTTTAGCCAACGTATTGAAAGCTAGCCATGTTACAGTTGATTAGCTTAGCCAGTTAATACTGTAAAGTCAATGTGCCTGCTCAGGAAGCTAGTGTTTCGTTAGCTACAGTGCCTTCAGTAAGTATTCACACCCCTTGGCTTTTTCCCCATTTTGTTGCGTTAGTCTGAATTTAAAATGTGTGTGTGTGGGGGGGTAGGCCTTGAGCAAAGAGGCACTGAGTCTGAAGGTAGGCCTTGAAATACATCCCCAGGTACACCTCCAATTGACATGTACTGGCTTTAGAAGCTTCTGGTAGGCTAATTGACATATTTTGAGTCAATTGGAGGTGTACCTGGGGATGCATTTCAAGGCCTACCTTCAAACTCAGTGCCTCTTTGCTCGACATCATGGGAAAATCAAAAGAAATCAGCCAAGACCTCCGAAAGATAATTGTAGAACTCCACAAGTCTGGTTCATTCTTGGGAGCAATTTCCAAACGCCTGAAGGTACCACGTTCATCTGTACAAATAATAGTACGCAAGTATAAACACCATGGGACCACCCAGCCGTCATACCGCTCAGGAAGGAGATGAACGTACTTTGGTGCGAAAAGTGCAAATCAATCCCAGAACAGCAAAAGGACCTTGTGAAGATGCTGGAGGAAACAGGTACAAAAGTATCTATATCCACAGTAAAACGAGTCCTATATCAACATAACCTGAAAGGCAGCTCAGCAAGGAAGAAGCCACTGCTCCAAAACCGCCATAAAAAAGCCAGACTACAGTTTGCAACTGCACATGGGAACAAAGATCATACTTTTTGGAGAAATGTCGTCTGGTCTGATGAAACAAAAATAGAACTGTTTGGCCATAATGACCATCGTTATGTTTGGAGGAAAAAAGGGGGAGGCTTGCAAGCCGAAGAACACCATCCCAACCGTGAAACACGGTCGTAAATGGGTCTTCCTAATGGACAATGACCCCAAGCATACTTCCAAAGTTGTGGCAAAATGTCTTAAGGACAACAAAGTCATTACAAAGCCTTGACCTCAATCCTATAGAACATTTGTGGGCAGAACTGAAAAAGCGTGTGCGAGCAAGGAGGCCTACAAACCTGACTCAGTTACACCAGTTCTGTCAGGAGGAATGGGCCAAAATTCACCCAACTTGATGAGGGGAAAAAACAATTTAATCAATTTTAGAACAAGACTGTAACGTAATAAAATGTGGAAATAGCGAAAGGGTCTGAATACTTTCCGAATGTACTTTATCTCCCAGATATAGGACAGACACTTGAACACCTTATGATAGATTTTTGGTCTGTGTTTTGCCATTTATGAATGTTATCCAATGCGTTTCTATTGGCTATAGTTGTAAAGGCAAAATTCAATATAACCCCCCCCCCCCCCCATTTTGGTGCATGTGCAGTTTATAAGGTGCTCGTAAAAAGTATTAATATGATTACTATTGTACGTTTTCAATCACGAACGGTTTCTGCATATTTGTTATTGACCTGGACACGTAAACTGGGTTTACACATTGGGCTATTTATTTATCAATCAAAACGTCTTGTCAACAGGAAGCAGTGACAACATCATTTTCAACTTTCATTTTAGGAATATAAATTGAAATTGAACTTTCAACATTAATTTCAATGAACAAGGTAAAAACTGCTGAATGAGTCCAAAAACATGCTGCGGTTGATTTATTTTGATTATATAACGTTACCAGATATCAGCAAAACAGTTTCTGTCTACCTACTATATATAGGCTAGCTATGATACTTTCACTAAATTCTAACTCCATCATGGTTGGTTGTGATACGTACCTAGTTAACCTACTGCATCTTTACGGCGCTAGACAGCAGGCTAACAACTAGTAACATTAGGTCATGAAATCTGAAACACGGTTAGTTCGTTTGCCAACGTGCAAGTCATCCAGTCATCTGAACCAGTACCGGCAAGTCATCCAGTCATCTGAACCAGTACCGGCAAGTCATCCAGTCATCTGAACCAGTACCGGAAAGTCATCCAGTCATCTGAACCAGTACCGGCAAGTCATCCAGTCATCTGAACCAGTACCGGCAAGTCATCTGAACCAGTACCGGCAAGTCATCTGAACCAGTACCGGCAAGTCATCCAGTCATCTGAACCAGTACCGGCAAGTCATCCAGTCATCTGATCATCTGAACCAGTACCGGGGCTTGATGAGATTACAGGTCCTGTCACGCCCAGCCGTTTCGCAGCGCAACTACCATATTTTGGTGAATACCGAACGTATAACGTCTGAAGGATCCTAGGCATCGGGAGATATCGTCACCTCAAATCTAGACACGGATTCAGCAGCCATATAAAGCTGTAACTAGCTGGCAACACTGTTCGTTTGGTACGGTTAGCTAGACTAACGTCATGTGGCTAGTTACATGGTTCATTCTGGCTACGCTAGCCATGACACTCAAGTCAGCTAGTTAGCACAACATTGGCAGCCGGCAGCCAACGACATGACTTTAGCTAAACACATATGTAACTAGTTATTTAGCTAACATGAAGAAACCTTACCTTTTCGCTGTAACGTTAGCTCTGTTTACGTAGCTAGTTGGCGTTAATGAGGCTAACGTTAGTTAGCTAGCTAATTAACCAACCTAGCTAGCTCTGGGTTGATTGTGGCAAACCAAGCGTATTTCCGCAACTGACACGACTTCTAGGTTGTATTTATATTGAAATCTGATCAAATAATTTCCAGCGATAGTTCTGACATTCTTCTAATGTACCTAGCTGTCAAGGCGACAGGGCTAGGCTAACTTCCGCCAGGAATCCCCCGTTCTACTTCCGCATTGTGGGAGATGATTTCTTCTTCTATGGTATAATGGCGATCGAACTATTGTATCTGCATCCCGCCACCTACTGTGATAGATGGAAACAGGGTTCCCGCAAAACTAAACAAAAACAAATTAACTAAATCAATACATTTTTCTGTTAAAAAAATAAAACAGATCTGATCCCTACAGAGGCTTGAGGGGAACCTGGGAGGGCAGGTGTTCCGGAGCCAGTACCCCTAAAAAGTCCCAAAAACTTTTCTGCCGCAGCCACAATAATGTCCAGTTTCTCAGACTTCTTTGAGACTTGTGTCGTACAGTTTATAACTGTGGCAATGAACGCCACAAAATCCACCTTTTTAACACACAGGGTATATGTTTTGACTGGCAGTAAACATTTACTACAGGCTGTGGTGCATCCACTACCATATATTCACTAGCATCAATTCTTTTAAATCTCCACATTGGAGATTTGATTGAACACTAACTTTTGCCACCTCAATTTCCTTCACCCTTACAGGGCACTCCAGGAACGTAGGACCACAATTGCAACACTGTTGTCCTTCTACACACCGTTCTTCGGTATACTCTGTTCATCTGCACAAACTTGCAACATGACCAAATCCTTTACAATTCTTACACTGCAGTGGTTTGGGGACAAAAGCTCTTACAGCGTATCTTACATATCCAAGCTTCACATGCGTAGGTATTAGCTCTTTATCAAAAACAACAGGACCGACAGACTTTCCTCTTTTTCCCCGTTCACCCAGCGGGTCAGACGTCCGGCATCAACCACACCAGGAATTGTCTTCATTGATTCAACCTGAACATCCGTGGTCACCCCTGAAATCACGCCTTTAACGGGTGCTCTACTCCGACGTTCAGACTCCACTTTTCCCAGCACATACTGCCCCATTTTCAACACCTCAAACGGGGTTCCCCACATATGCATCCGTACTCAACAAACGCACCCCAACAAGAAGCGATTCATTATCATTTACACATGTATCCTCCACTGCAATTTTAGACAATGTCCTTTTTTGTTCCAGTTTTCGATACTACTGTTGTCCATTGAGAACATTCGCTATACCAAATGTACTTGACGCGCTGCTGTATTCGAACTCAGCAGCCACTTCCGCCAACTTCCCAGATCCCAAACTCTTGCTTCTTCTTCTGTGTATTTTCTTCTTCTTCTTTAAAGTTTCATGGCAGACTACACTTATTGGTATATTTCCGCCACCTACTGTACGGGATATTGTAACAAAACAGAAAGTATATGTTGCATTGCGGGAAGGGGGACCAGAGGTAATACAAAATACACAAATAAATCAAACAACCATCCCACTCCTCCAGTCACATTCAAATCACATCCCTACACAGGCTCAGGTGCCTGTGAGGACGGAGCATTCATCGACAGGATTCCATGTAATGCCGAAAAGTCCCTGAGTCCCAAAAAACACTCAGCCGCACTCACAATGATGCTTTATTTGCACTGTGCAATTGATAACCAAAGTCTTAAACGCTACAAAGTACAGCTTCTTAACAGGCTTATGTGGATTTTAGATAGCGGTTGGCCACCAACTGGACTGGAGTGTGGACCAGAGAATAGATATGCTGATAGCGGACAATCTTCATTTATTCCTCTTGACAGTTTAACACTTTCTGAGAAATAGCTATTATTTACTATTTTACACCTGGGGTTACTATGGTTACTATACATGATTTTAACCCAGTTTATAAGAGATTCTCCGAAATTGAAATATTCCAGACATTTATCTATAAACTCCTCGTTTACCCTCCGTCATGTTTGGGTGTTGCTTGTTTTCGTAATATTTGTCGATACATTTCTCTAGCCTTGTGATTTGTTTTGTGTTATTATCCAGATTGAATGTTATCACCCACCAGTATATGAAGTGCTAATATTTAGTCTAACTTACTGATATTGAATATTACGTTTATATATTTGCCTCAACCAAATGATCATAAGAACATATCTTGCTGCATTTTGTAAACGCAGATGTAAAATGCTTCTTATTGTAATTTGAGCATCAGACTCATTCTGTGCTTCAGTTGTACTTCTCCACTCAGATGACAGTTCATGAACAGGCATTCTATCATCAGACAGCGCTCTGACTGATGTGTTGCTTCTTTTCTATGGTACTTTTATCTGTGTAGCCAGCCTACTTGTCTCTGGTAAAATGTAAGATTTGAGCAAAACATTTGAAAACGTAGCTGGCTACATTCTTTCTATGATAAATATTATAAATATGATGCATAGTTTTTGCAAAAAATACCTTGCTTTTTCATTGTAATCTCATTTACTTGTGTGGCTGCCAGACAAATAGTGTTGCACTTCTGTTGTCATCTGATGAAAATAAAGCTATTTTCTGCCGAATGTGTTGCACTAATGTATATTCTGTGAAGGAAAACGATAGTCGTACGTTCCTGATCACTCGATTGAAGAAAAAAAAAACACTACCCCTGTCAATCCACAGCTGGAGCTCCTGCTTTCTCCTGCTGTGTTATTTACAAACAAACACTTGACTGGATCAACTATTCTGGGGAACTATGGTAAGCTTCATAATGTCAAATAATGTGACAGGTGAAATTCAGCCTGTAACACAACAAAATGTGGCAAAGATGATCTATTCACCTCTTTCTCTCTGGCTACAGTCAGGCCGTAGACAGGAGAGCACCTCTTCTTCTCTGGCTACAGTCAGGCCGTAGACAGGAGAGCACCTCTTCTTCTCTGGCTACAGTCAGGCCGTAGACAGAGAGCACCTCTTCTTCTCTGGCTACAGTCAGGCCGTAGACAGAGAGCACCTCTTCCTCTCTGGCTACAGTCAGGCTGAGGTGAGACATCAGAGTGAAATAGTGCCGTGCTGTGGCTTTTACTGGAATTGTAGGCTATTTAAATATAAGGTAATCCATTCACTTGTGTAGTAGCCTGGTTACTTTCATCTTTTGTATGAAGAGTTACATATATAATATTATATAATATACTATAAAAAATAATATTATTGCTAACATTAAATGAAAGCACAGGTGTATAGATCCTTCTCTTTCTCCTCTATAAGTGCGTGAGTGAATAGGTGTGTGTGTATATCAGTGGAGGCTGCTGATGGGAGGACGGCTCATCATTATGGCTGAAATGGAGTCAAACACAAACACGTGGTTTTCATTGATTATTATGAGCCGTCGTCCCCTCAGAAGCCTCCACTGGTGTGCATGTGGTGTTGAGTTACTCTGCTTCACTGGTGCTGTTAATCATTAACCAGGCTGTTGTGGGTCTACCTGGTTGCTTTGCATATAGCACCTTCACAGTATAAAGGCAGATACCAGACACTTTATTAAAATCACAGGACAAAATGACAAATGGTTTAAAACCTTATTTCCAAACACATGGATCTCCTCTGAACCACTTTATCAAACACACCATTAAAGACAAAATATAAAACAAAAAGAAAGTGTAGAAAAATATATCAGCTGATCCGACATTTTCTTCATAAGATGTATAAAATAATCAGTGCCATTTGAGATTCATTCAAACTCTACTTATGAAGTAGTTTCCGTATATTGACAATCCTCAGATTTACAAATAATGTTCAAAGCCAATGTTCAAAGACTTGTCCCTTCTGTAGCCCCTAAAACCCCTTTCCCTAGCTTCTACATGGTGCCTACATGGTGGAGACAGAAGAGACTGTTGTCATGTTGCTCCCCCCTCCTATTTATCTTTGTGCCTGGCCAGGTAACTGTGCTAGCATACTGTATTTGCCAGGTAACTGTGCTAGCATACTGTATTTGCCAGGTAACTGTGCTAACATACTGTATTTGCCAGGTAACTGTGCTAACATACTGTATTTGCCAGGTAACTGTGCTAGCATACTGTATTTGCCAGGTAACTGTGCTAACATACTGTATTTGCCAGGTAACTGTGCTAGCATACTGTATTTGCCAGGTAACTGTGCTAGCATACTGTATTTGCCAGGTAACTGTGCTAGCATACTGTATTTGCCTCCCTAACACGCTCCCTGCAGCCCCCTCAGTGTTCCCTCACTAAACTGGTATGTCAGCTTCCTCTTCACCTTACAGATCTCTCCTGTTCTGCTGTAGTTTCTGAGCGCCCGTGCCATCTTCTGGTACGTCATGGTCTTGCGGTTGCCCTTCCTGCGGCCCCATAGCTGGGCCAGACGCTCCTTGTTCTGGGAAGAGAACTGGAAGGTGCCGGAGGAGGACTGAACCCACCAGATGCAGCTCCGCATGGAGGGGGTCTGAAGCATCTCAAACAGGAAGTGGAACAGACGCTCCTTCCTCTTTCCTGTCGGGGTGTGCGCGGGGGCGGGGGGTGGGGGTGTACAGGAAGTAAGTACATCATTATTTATTAGTGTTTATTCGTTGTTAGGGTTGGTGTGTGTGGGTGGCTGGATGGGACGTGGGTCTGATAGAAGAGCGAGAGACGGGTCACTGGTGAGTAAGGCTGTGGTGTAGTGTTATCAGTGTGTAATGGGGTCAGTGTGTAGTGTTATCAGTGTGTAATGGGGTCAGTGTGTAGTGTTATCAGTGTGTAATGGGGTCAGTGTGTAGTGTTATCAGTGTGTAATGGGGTCAGTGTGTAGTGTTATCAGTGTGTAATGGGGTCAGTGTGTAGTGGTGTCAGTGTGTAATGGGGTCAGTGTGTAATGGGGTCAGTGTGTAATGGGGTCAGTGTGTAGTGTTATCAGTGTGTAATGGGGTCAGTGTGTAGTGTTATCAGTGTGTAATGGGGTCAGTGTGTAGTGGTGTCAGTGTGTAATGGGGTCAGTGTGTAATGGGGTCAGTGTGTAATGGGGTCAGTGTGTAGTGGTGTCAGTGTGTAGTGGTGTCCTGCGGCTAGTGAGGTCCAGCCGTCCGATAACCTGCCCGCTCGAACCCATCACCTCCTCCCTTCGCCAGACCATCAACTCATCCTTGACCACTGGCTGTGTCCCTTCCGTCTTCAAGAGGGCATTAGTTGCACCCCTCCTCAAAAAACCTACACTCGATCCCTCCGATGCCAACAACTACAGACCACTATCCCTTCTTTCTTTTCTCTCCAAAACTCTTGAGCGTGCCGTCTCTAACCAACTCTCCTGCTATCTCTCTCAGAATGACCTTCTTGATCCTAATCGGTCAGTTTCAAGACTGGTCATTCAACTGAGACTGCTCTTCTCTGTGTCACGGAGGCTCTCCGCACTGCAAAAGCTAACTCTCTCTCCTCTGCTCTTATCCTTCTAGACCTATCTGCTGCCTTTGATACTGTGAACCATCAGATCCTCCTTTCCACCCTCTCCGAGTTGGGCATCTCCGTCACTGCACACTCTTGGATTGCGTCCTACCTATCAGGCTGTCTCCGCACCACGTGATCTCACCACTGGTGTCCCCCAGGGCTCAGTTCTAGGCCCACTCCTATTCTCTCTATACACCAAGTCACTTGGCTCTCTCCTATCATTGCTACGCACACAACACACAACTAATTTTCTCCTTTCCCCCTTCTGATAACCAGGTGGCAAATCGCATCTCTGCATGTCTGGCAGACATATCAGTTTGGATGTCGGATCACCACTTCAAGCTGAACCTCGGCAAGACGGAGCTGCTCTTCCTCCCGGGGAAGGACTCCCCGCTCCATGATCTGGCCATCACGGTTGACAACTTGTGTCCTCCTCCCAGAGTTTAAAGAACCTTGGTGTGACCCTGGACAACACCCTGTCATTCTCTGTTAACATCAAAGCGGTGACCCGATCCTGCAGGTTCATGCTCTACAACATTCTCAGAGTCATTCTCAGAGTACGACCCTACTTTACACAGGAAGCAGCACAGGTCCTAATCCAGGCACTGGTCATCTGCCGCCTGGATTACTGCAACTCTCTGTTGCAGTGGTGTGTGTGTAGTGGTGTGTGTGTGTGTGTAGTGGTGTGGGTGTGTGTAGTGGTGTGTGTGTTGGTGTGTGTGTCGATGTGTGTAGTGGTGTGTGTAGTGGTGTGTGTGTTGGTGTGTGTGTCGGTCTGTGTAGTGGTGTGTGTGTGTAGTGGTGTGTGTGTGTAGGGGGTGTGTTTGTGTAGTGGTGTGTGTGTGTGTGTAGTGGTGTGGGTGTGTGTAGTGGTGTGTGTGTGTGTGTGTGTAGTGGTGTGTGTGTGTAGTGGTGTGTGTGTGTGTAGTGGCGTGTGTGTGTGTAGTGGTGTGTGTGTGTGTGTAGTGGTGTTACCTGAGAGGGGCAGTATGTCACTGGTCTTCCTGCCTCTCCTCTCGGCAGCGGGGCAGGAGATGGGGTAGGTAGGAGAGGATGGAGGGTAGTCTAGACAGATCGAGCTAGTGGAGTCAGACTCACTGCAGGGAGTCGTCTCATAGGAATAGGTACTGTGATCCTGAAACACACACACTCAAATCAAATCAAACTTTATTTGTCACATGCCCCGAATACAACAGGTGTAGACCTTACAGGGAAATGCTGACTAACAAGCCCTTAACCAACAATACAACAGGTGTAGACCTTACAGTGAAATGCTTACTAACAAGCCCTTAACCAACAATGCAACAGGTGTAGACCTTACAGTGAAATGATTACTAACAAGCCCTTAACCAACAATACAACAGGTGTAGACCTTACAGTGAAATGCTTACTAACAAGTCCTTAACCAACAATACAACAGGTGTAGACCTTACAGTGAAATGCTTACTAACAAGCCCTTAACCAACAATACAACAGGTGTAGACCTTACAGTGAAATGCTTACTAACAAGCCCTTAACCAACAATACAACAGGTGTAGACCTTACAGTGAAATGCTTACTAACAAGCCCTTAACCAACAATACAACAGGTGTAGACCGTACAGTGAAATGCTTACTAACAAGCCCTTAACCAACAATACAACAGGTGTAGACCTTACAGTGAAATGCTTACTAACAAGCCCTTAACCAACAATACAACAGGTGTAGACCTTACAGTGAAATACTTACTAACAAGCCCTTAACCAACAATACAACAGGTGTAGACCTTACAGTGAAATGCTTACTAACAAGCCCTTAACCAACAATGCAACAGGTGTAGACCTTACAGTGAAATGATTACTAACAAGCCCTTAACCAACAATACAACAGGTGTAGACCTTACAGTGAAATGCTTACTAACAAGCCCTTAACCAACAATACAACAGGTGTAGACCTTACAGTGAAATGCTTACTAACAAGCCCTTAACCAATAATACAACAGGTGTAGTTGAAGAGTTGAAGAGCAGCAGTAAAATAACATTACCGAGGCTATATACTGTCGGGTACCAACTATATATACAGCGGGTGAAATAAGTATTGAACACCATTTTTCTCAGTAAATATATTTCCAAAGGTGCTATTGAAACCAAAACAAATACGTTTAGAAATTAAGTTATGTGTAATAATGTGAAATGACACAAAGTATTGAACACACTTACTGATATTTATTTACATACATACCAACAATGCAGTTCAATAAAGAGTAAAACAAATATATATATTAAAAAGTACCAAAATAAAATAACAATAACGAGGCTATATACAGGGGGTACCGGTACCGAGTCATTCTGCAGGGGTACAGGTTAGTAATGAGGCTATATACAGGGGGTACCGGTACCGAGTCATTGTGCAGGGGTACAGGTTAGTAATGAGGCTATATACAGGGGGTACCGGTACCAAGTCATTGTGCAGGGGTACAGGTTAGTAACGAGGCTATATACAGGGGGTACTGGTACCAAGTCATTGTGAAGGGGTACAGGTTAGTAACGAGGCTATATACAGGAGGTACCGGTACCAAGTCATTGTGCAGGGGTACAGGTTAGTAACGAGGCTATATACAGGAGGTACCGGTACCAAGTCATTGTGCGGGGGTACAGGTTAGTAACGAGGCTATATACAGGGGTACTGGTACCAAGTCATTGTGAAGGGGTACAGGTTAGTAACGAGGCTATATACAGGGGGTACTGGTACCAAGTCATTGTGAAGGGGTACAGGTTAGTAATGAGGCTATATACAGCGGTACTGGTACCAAGTCATTGTGAAGGGGTACAGGTTAGTAACGAGGCTATATACAGGGGGTACCGGTACCAAGTCATTGTGCGGGGGTACAGGTTAGTAACGAGTCTATATACAGGGGTACTGGTACCAAGTCATTGTGCGGGGGTACAGGTTAGTAACGAGGATATATACAGGGGTACTGGTACCAAGTCATTGTGCGGGGGTACAGGTTAGTAACGAGGCTATATACAGGGGTACTGGTACCAAGTCATTGTGCGGGGGTACAAGGAAGTCCGCTCAGTAAGACAGTTTAAATATGAGTCTGACATACATTATTAGATTTAATCACAGCTGTTTCCAGTCAATCTGTAGTATGCGTGTAGTGGCCGTGTTGTGTTGTATGTGTGTAGTAAACAGGGTTGGGTAGGTTACTTTCTACATGTAATCCATTACAGTTACTAGTTACCTGTCCAAAATTATAATCAGTAATGTAACTTTTGTATAACCCAAACTCAGTAACGTAATCTGATTACATTCAGTTACTTTTAGATTACTTTCCCCTTAAGAGACATTAGAAGAAGACTAACATGTATGTTACTGATTGAACAACATCTATTACAGGATAAATCAATGTTAGTTTACATAGCTGGTCATATATGGATGTTACATGTTACTGTATGGGTTGGTTATGGAGGCTTCGTCTAACCCAACGCTTTCTACTACATATAATAATAACATTAAATTATATCTTTACATTAAAAACCAAAGTCTATCAGAATTCCAGTCATTCCAATAAATGTTATACCCCTTGATCTTCAAGAATAGAACTTGGAAATATTATATTACTAGTATTAGGACTTATTATCCAGCCCTACTCTGGTGTTTATGATTATGTTGTCATGGAGGATGGTGGATGGTGGATCAGCCTTCCCAGTAGTAGTCATGTTGTATGTGTAGTGGATCAGCCTTCCCAGTAGTTGTCATGTTGTATGTGTAGTGGATCAGCCTTCCCAGTAGTAGTCATGTTGTATGTGTAGTGGATCAGCCTTCCCAGTAGTTGTCATGTTGTATGTGTAGTGGATCAGCCTTCCCAGTAGTAGTCATGTTGTATGTGTAGTGGATCAGCCTTCCCAGTAGTTGTCATGTTGTATGTGTAGTGGATCAGCCTTCCCAGTAGTTGTCATGTTGTATGTGTAGTGGATCAGCCTTCCCAGTAGTTGTCATGTTGTATGTGGAGTGGATCAGCCTTCCCAGTAGTAGTCATGTTGTATGTGTAGTGGATCAGCCTTCCCAGTAGTTGTCATGTTGTATGTGTAGTGGATCAGCCTTCCCAGTAGTTGTCATGTTGTATGTGTAGTGGATCAGCCTTCCCAGTAGTTGTCATGTTGTATGTGTAGTGGATCAGCCTTCCCAGTAGTAGTCATGTTGTATGTGTAGTGGATCAGCCTTCCCAGTAGTTGTCATGTTGTATGTGTAGTGGATCAGCCTTCCCAGTAGTTGTCATGTTGTATGTGTAGTGGATCAGCCTTCCCAGTAGTTGTCATGTTGTATGTGGAGTGGATCAGCCTTCCCAGTAGTTGTCATGTTGTATGTGTAGTGGATCAGCCTTCCCAGTAGTTGTCATGTTGTATGTGTAGTGGATCAGCCTTCCCAGTAGTTGTCATGTTGTATGTGTAGTGGATCAGCCTTCCCAGTAGTAGTCATGTTGTATGTGTAGTGGATCAGCCTTCCCAGTAGTCACCACATGTGACTACTGTAGGAGCCATTCGGGCATTATGGCTCCTACAGTATGCATGTTTTAGGTGTGTAGTGGGTAGTGTTAGTACTCACCCAGTGGTTTCCATGAGGACTAGGCCATTCTGTGGGCGGAGCCTGTTCTTCATATTCCTTAGAAGTGCTAGAGTCGTAATGCCACTGGTACGCATACTGACCAGACCAGCTGTTCTCTGGAGAGACAATAAATCAACTCATTAACCAGCCAATCAGTTTATTAATCAATCAATAAGGCAATCAACAAATGTATAAATCAATCAGTCAATCAATTAAATCAATCAACCACTCAATCAATCAACTCACACACACTCACCTATGATGCTGGTCTCCTGGTGTTGGTTTGAGTGTGTGTGTGTTTGCTGAGCGGGCGTGGCAGGGGGCGTAGGAGGTGTGTGTGTGTGTGTGTGTTGGACGTCCAGGGAGTGTTCCTGCAGGTATTCCTCTATGACCTCCAGGTCCACCTCTACTGGGGTCTGGGCAGGACCGGACCAGCCTGGGATATAACCCATCTAGAGGAGAGGAGACAGTATGGTCAGTGTGTACATACTGGGTACATATAGAATACTGAGTCGCATCTGCTTTTGCCCTCAGAACAGCCTCAATTCGTCAGTGACTCCAATGCTTCTCACAGTTGTGTCAAGTTGGTTGGATGTCCTTTGGGTGGTGGACCATTCTAGAAACACACGGGAAACTGTTGCAGTCATCATTGCAGTTCTTGACACACTCAAACCGGTGCGCCTGGCACCTACTACCATACCCCATTCAAAGGCACTTCAATATTTTGTCTTGCCCATTCACCCTAGAAATGGCACACATACACAATGCATGTCTCAATTGTCTGAAGGCTTAAAAAATCCTTTTTTAACCTGTCTCCTCAGTTGAAGTGGATTTAACAAGTGACATCAATAAGGGATCATAGCGTTCACCTGGATTCACCTGGTCAGTCTATGTCCTAACGTTCTAAATGTTTTATAAACAGTGTATATTTACACCGTCTCGCTCACAAATACTTACAACACAATCACTGGAATATAACTTCAAGGACTGTAACAAGGACTGTAACAAGGACTGTAACAATGTCTGTAACAAGGACTGTAACAAGGACTGTAACAATGTCTGTAACAAGGACTGTAACAAGGACTGTAACAATGTCTGTAACAAGGACTGTAACAAGGACTGTAACAATGACTGTTACAAGGACTGTAACAATGACTGTAACAAGGACTGTAACAATGACTGTAACAAGGACTGTAACAAGGACTTTAGCAATGACTGTAACAAGGACTTTAACAATGACTGTAACAAGGACTGTAACAAGGACTTTAGCAATGACTGTAACAAGGACTGTAACAAGGACTTTAGCAATGACTGTAACAAGGACTGTAACAAGGACTAACAAGGACTGTAATAAGGACTGTAACAAGGACTGTAACAATGTCTGTAACAAGGACTGTAACAAGGACTGTAACAATGTCTGTAACAAGGACTGTAACAAGGACTGTAACAATGTCTGTAACAAGGACTGTAACAAGGACTGTAACAATGACTGTTACAAGGACTGTAACAATGACTGTAACAAGGACTGTAACAATGACTGTAACAAGGACTGTAACAAGGACTTTAGCAATGACTGTAACAAGGACTTTAACAATGACTGTAACAAGGACTGTAACAAGGACTTTAGCAATGACTGTAACAAGGACTTTAACAATGACTGTAACAAGGACTGTAACAAGGACTTTAGCAATGACTGTAACAAGGACTGTAACAAGAAGGTAGAGATGACAATACATCTGAAGAGGGATCACATCTGATAGGGGATATCTTACATCACTCACTGCCTGGTTTTTACATTCAATAACTGACAAGACACTTTTCAGGGGATTCCTTCACCTATTCATATCATTCCTATTCTGAGACACTTTATGAATATAGGCCTGGTCTCTCTTCAAAAAGTTATGTTAGTAATAGTAATACATAGTAGTACTGTATATATTTAACAGTTGTGTATGGACCAGAACCTGTTAGTAATAGTAATACATAGTAGTACTGTATATATTTAACAGTTGTGTATGGACCAGAACCTGTTAGTAATAGTAATACATAGTAGTACTGTATATATTTAACAGTTGTGTATGGACCAGAACCTGTTAGTAGTGTTCTGTAGTTAATAGTTTGTTGTTGTTCTGAAGACGCACAACAGCCTGCTGACTACTTTGACTACACACACACACAGACACACAGACACACACACACACACACACACACACACACACACACACACACACACACACACACACACACACACACACACACACACACACACAGACACACACACACACACACACACACACACACACACACACACACACACACACACACACACACACACACACACACACACACACACACACACATACACACACACACACACACACACACATACACACACACCTTTGACCCCACTGTCTGCTTTGACTAGCAAATATATGCAAGTCAAGGGAGTATAAGGACACAGAAAAATAAAGACTTCCTGTTTGGAAATATTTAGAATTCTTCTAGCTGCATGGCTACAGTACATTGATACTGAGTCCATCAGTCAGTATAGGAGTCAACTAAATGAAGTTTGGCTGAAGGATGATAGAAGGATTCCCAGTTCCCACACACAGAAACAGACCACCCTGGCCCTTTTTACAGTTGGAAACACACAGAAACAGACCACCCTGGCCCTTTTTACAGTTGGAAACACACAGAAACAGACCACCCTGGCCCTTTTTACAGTTGGAAACACACAGAAACAGACCACCCTGACCCTTTTAACAGTTGGAAACACACAGAAACAGACCACCCTGACCCTTTTAACAGTTGGAAATGCACAGAAACAGACCAACCTGACCCTTTTAACAGTTGGAAAAACATGGAAACAGACCACCCTGACCCTTTTAACAGTTGGAAACGCACAGAAACAGACCACCCTGACCCTTTTAACAGTTGGAAACACACAGAAACAGACCACCCTGACCCTTTTAACAGTTGGAAACACACAGAAACAGACCACCCTGACCCTTTTAACAGTTGGAAACACACAGACTCTCTTGAGGTATAAAATAAACTCACTCTCACCGTCTCCAGAGTAGCCAGCATGTCGACACACAGTATCTGAAAATCATAAAACACATTCTTTAAATAGCAGAATACCAGGACCGAGACACAGCTCAGACATCATGTTGCACGTGAGACTTGCGTTGTTCCATGACTGAATGTGGAACATACAGTAGTTTGATGAAACACAAATAAAAACTTTGTAAGAAAGATTCAAGAAGGCAACAATGAAAGCTCATTGCAAAATATACTAATGTTTAGTTTGAGATTTAAATTACAACATAACATTAAAATAACTACACATTGTAGCAGGTGGACAGCAGGTTAGCAGCAGGTTAACAGCAGGTTAACAGCAGGTTAACAGCAGATGGAGAGCAGGTTAACAGCAGGTTAACAGCAGGTTAACAGCAGGTTAACAGCAGGTGGACAGCAGGTTAACAGCAGGTAAACAGCAGATGGAGAGCAGGTTAACAGCAGGTAAACAGCAGGTTAACAGCAGGTGGACAGCAGGTTAACAGCAGGTAAACAGCAGATGGAGAGCAGGTTAACAGCAGGTAAACAGCAGGTGGACAGCAGGTTAACAGCAGGTAAACAGCAGATGGAGAGCAGGTTAACAGCAGGTAAACAGCAGGTGGACAGCAGGTTAACAGTGCTAAAGCTAAAGAAAGTTGAAAGACAGCCAATGTAAAATTTGAGTCTTTTAGTAACTGACAGATGTGAAGTTGATCAATGAGAGATGGAAGGACACCTGTACCTGTTTGAGTCAGAGATCCTTTAAGTTGTTTGTTTGACAGACTGATGTAGTAATATCCTTCAGAGAGAGGAGTGATGGAGGAAGAGAGAGCGAGAACGAGTGGGCAGGTGAAAGCTCACCTGTTTGACGCTCATAAAATGCAGCAAGTCCCTTATACTCTCTCTCTCCCTCTCTCTCTCTCTCTCTCTCTCTCTCTCACGCTCTCTCTCTCTCTCGGACTCTCCACTAATCATTATGTAAAATTTCTCACCATCAGTTTGGGTGGGTGTAATGGAGAGGCGGAGCCTACTCCCTCACAATGAGTTTCAGAACCATCATTCCTTTGTATTACAGTTTTTCCCATACCCTTACGTCATTCACAAAAACACACACACATTTCCCATAACCGTAAACACTACTCACCTGTTTCCAAATTTCAATATTCAAAACACTTTCTGCAAAACCTTACACAAAAGTGGCCAAAAAAATCATTAATTGCACTATATATTAATTCAGCAAACACATGCTTTCAATGTAATGAACTCAAGTCATCACAACCTAAACTCAAAGAGCACACCTTTCTCCAGGTGAAAACACTAAGCCTCAAAATTGTTAACACACCAATCAGAATTGCAGGATCAATAAATAGGGCCTAGAGGCATGTCCATATGCTTTGGAGCAACGGATCCTAACAACGCTGAAGCTGCAAGACATCAGAGAGGAAGAGGACGAGGACAGGGACAGGGACGAGGACGAGGACGAAAACAACAAAGACAAGTAATCTCCGTGCCACCCTAGTTCATCACCCTAGTTCATCACCCTAGTTCACCACCCTAGTTCACTCTAGTTCACCCTAGTTCATCACCCTAGTTCATCACCTTAGTTCATCACCCTAGTTCACCCTAGTTCACTCTAGTTCACCCTAGTTCACCCTAGTTCACTCTAGTTCACCCTAGTTCACCACCCTAGTTCACTCTAGTTCACCCTAGTTCATCACCCTAGTTCATCACCCTAGTTCACCACCCTAGTTCACCACCCTAGTTCATCACCCTAGTTCATCACCCTAGTTCACCACCCTAGTTCATTACCCTAGTTTATCACCCTAGTCATCACCCTAGTTCACCACCCTAGTTCATCACCCTAGTTTATCACCCTAGGCCATCACCCTAGTTCACCACCCTAGTTCACCACCCTAGTTCATTACCCTAGTTCATCACCCTAGTTCACCACCCTAGTTCATCACCCTAGTTCATCACCCTAGTTTATCACCCTAGTTCACCACCCTAGTTCATCACCCTAGTTCATCACCCTAGTTCATCTCCCTAGCTGGACAGCTAGTTCAACCCAACCTATGCCGTTACACGGTTGCATCCATTGTCTATCTTTTCAGAAGGGAAACCAGGTAATTTGTCTTGTTGTTACTGTGATACATGTAATGTTGTAGTGCATATAGACTGAATCTACACTTTATTCCACAGTAATGGATGACCATAGGTCAGTAATGGATGACCAAAGATCAGTAATGGATGACCATAGATCAGTAATGGATGACCATAGGTCAGTAATGGATGACCATAGATCAGTAATGGATGACCATAGGTCAGTAATGGATGACCATAGGTCAGTAATGGATGACCATAGATCAGTAATGGATGACCATAGGTCAGTAATGGATGACCATAGGTCAGTAATGGATGACCATAGGTCAGTAATGGATGACCATAGATCAGTAATGGATGACCATAGATCAGTAATGGATGACCATAGGTCAGTAATGGATGACCATAGGTCAGTAATGGATGACCATAGGTCAGTAATGGTGAAATAAAGATTATGCAGAACTGAGAGGCGGCCATCTATTGGAGGTAGGCGGAGACTTCTCACAGCTGAGCAGGAGACTGCCCTGGTGAATATGGTGATTGCCAATAATGCCAACCCAAATAGTTGAAGACCAGGTAGTCTTCCAAGGAATTGACAGCATCAGCATTCCAGCATTGACCGGATCGTTCAGAAGAGCCCCATAAGGACAAAGCAGCTTTAGACAGGAATTCAAACAGATAATATGTGCAGGTAATTGCTATACTGTACAGAACCTTTACTGTATGTAGAGTATGACCCATCTCTCCAGCATATCAATACAGTACTGTATAGTAATGTGTTACAGTAACTGCAGTTCACAATCTTTCATTACAGTACAGTAGTACACTACAGTACTGTATTTGTAGTACAGTAAAATGTGTGTTTTTTTTTTTTTTACTTCTGTAGAGATTCTTTAAGCTGGATTCCATGGCTGACCCACAGGAGTACATCTTCATCGACGAGGCAGGGTTCAACCAACAAAAAGGTGCAAAAGGGGATGCCACATCATTGGTCACCGTGCCATCATATAAGTTCCTGGCCAGAGGGGAGGTAACTTCACCCTACGCACAGCCATCAGCAATCGGGGCGTCCTACATCGCCATGTCACAGTGGGTCCATACAACACGGCACAACTCCTTCAATTTCTAGATCAGCTGTACAATAACATTCTTCAACAGGAAGGGGAGCCAGGGCAACCAGAGCAAGCCCAATATGTTTTCACTTGGGATAACGTGAGTTTCCATCGGGCTGCTCTGGTTCGCGCCTGGTTCAATGACCACCCCAGGTTCACCGCTCTTTTTATGCCAGCATATTCCCCATTTCTGAATCCGATTGAGGAATGTTTCTCAGCATGGCGGTGAAGAATGTATGACCGCAAACCCTACGCACAGCAAAACCTCCTGGAGGCAATGGTGGACGCCTGTGGTGATGTGCATTTGGAAATAAAGCTTTTGGAAATTGGGTATTTTACTGTGCATGGACTCTTCCTTACATGTTTTATCAGTGTGACATTTCAAAGGTCAAGTTTTTGACCTAAACAGCATATACAGTAGTATTCCCTTATCCACTAATGGAAGAGGTATTTATTACAGTACAGGGTTTTCCTCCTGAAAGGGTTATCTGGATAGTCAGTGCAGTGATTTTACAAAGTTACAAATGATTTCTCTAAAAACCTATTCTAAACATTTTGTTAGCAGTGTTTTGAATGAATCCCCCCAGTGTGTAACTAACAGTCATGTGGTCTGTGTTGTCTGAGGGCAAAGTTTGAATTGGGACCCAGAAGTTAGATGTTTGTACCGTTGGGTTTTCAAATAGATTTTAGAAAATGGTGAGTTGCACATAAATGCAACTCACCATGTTACACACACACACACACACACACACACACACACACACACACACACACACACACACACACACACACACACACACACACACACACACACACACACACACACACACACACACACACACACACACACACACACACGTACGTGCGAGGAGGCTGATTTCAGATCCGGGTTTGAGGCCTGTTGTGTTAGCAGTTCCACATCCTTTTTTATAACCTCTCTGTTATGTCAGTCTGTCTGTCTGTCTGTCGTCTGACTGGCCACTCTGTTATGTCAGTCTGTCTGTCTGTCTGTCTGTCGTCTGACTGGCCACTCTGTTATGAAAACACACTAAGTAGGAAATAACCACAAAACAACATCCTCACTGGACTGGGGAACAATACAGGGGCTTCTCTCTTCTCATGATCAAATGAAGGAACATCATGATGGAGGAAGCTGTAGTTGCATTATTTTGCTGATGTGCAAATATACTGATGTGATGTTGATTGACAACTACATAGAACAATATTAATCTGAATATAACGCATAGTGAAATGAGGCCAGTGTGACATTGTGTGTCCACCGTGGCCTGGAACTGTCTTGTGATAGCCGTATGACCTGTTGCAACAATGTTATGCCAGTGTTATAACCTCCTATTCATAAGATAGCCAGGCTGGTACGCCATGTCATGGTGTGTCTGATAGCAGGATGGATAACATACACAGATATTATACATCAGAGTTTATCAGTATGCTGTCAACCCAGGAACAGGATTAGGAACAGAGCTGTGGGTTTATATGGCCTCTGATTGGAGAGGTAGGACACAATTAACCCATAAAACACTGTCACTTCACCTCCTCTCTCATATAATCATTGTTCTTGACTTTTGATCCAACTACTTTGTGCAATCAAAAAAAAATGACCACGCGACTCCAGACAGGTGTGTCATCATTTTTAGGCCTGCAGCTCACTTTCCCACGTTGTGGTTGGAATATTTCTGCGTTAACCCACGGTCAGGCGTAGATTCCAGCTCTGGCATGGCTTTACGTGACGTAGCTCTGAGGTGTTCATGGCTTTACGTGACGCTGCTCTGAGGTGTTCATGGCTTTACGTGACGTGGCTCTGAGGTGTTCATGGCTTTACGTGACGTGGCTCTGAGGTGTTCATGGCTTTACGTGACGTGGCTCTGAGGTGTTCATGACTTTACGTGACGTGGCTCTGAGGTGTTCATGGCTTTACGTGATGTGACTCTGAGGTGTTCATGGCTTTACGTGACGTGGCTCTGAGGTGTTCATGGCTTTACGTGACGTGGCTCTGAGGTGTTCATGACTTTACGTGACGTGGCTCTGAGGTGTTCATGGCTTTACGTGATGTGACTCTGAGGTGTTCATGGCTTTACGTGACGTGGCTCTGAGGTGTTCATGGCTTTACGTGACGTGGCTCTGAGGTGTTCCTGGCTTTACGTGATGTGACTCTGAGGTGTTCATGACTTTACGTGATGTGACTCTGAGGTGTTCATGGCTTAACGTGACGTGGCTCTGAGGTGTTCATGGCTTTACGTGATGTGGCTCTGAGGTGTAGCTGTGGTTTAATGGGGGGTGGGGTGGTGTTTGAAGCTGTGGTTTATGGGGTGGGGCTGAAGCTGTGGTTTATGGGGTGGGGCTGAAGCTGTGGTTTATGGGGTGGGGCTGAAGATGTGGTTTATGGGGTGGGGCTGAAGCTGTGGTTTATGGGGTGGGGCTGAAGATGTGGTTTATGGGGTGGGGCTGAAGCTGTGGTTTATGGGGTGGGGCTGAAGCTGTGGTTTAATGGGGGTGGGGGGGTGTTTGAAGCTGTGGTTTATGCGGGGGGGGGGGTTAAGCTGTGGTTTATGGGGGGGGTTGAAGATGTGGTTTATGGGGGGGGTTGAAGCTGTGGTTTATAGGGGGGGTTGAAGCTGTGGTTTATGGGGGGGTTGAAGCTGTGGTTTATAGGGGGGGTTGAAGCTGTGGTTTATAGGGGGGGTTGAAGCTGTGGTTTATAGGGGGGGTTGAAGCTGTGGTTTATAGGGGGGGTTGAAGCTGTGGTTTATAGGGGGGGTTGAAGCTGTGGTTTATAAGGGGGGTTGAAGCTGTGGTTTATAGGGGGGGTTGAAGCTGTGGTTTATAAGGGGGGTTGAAGCTGTGGTTTATAGGGGGGGTTGAAGCTGTGGTTTATAGGGGGGGTTGAAGCTGTGGTTTATGGGGGGGGTTGAAGCTGTGGTTTATGGGGCGGGGGGGTGGGGTGTAGATTTATGGGGGGGGGTGATTGAAATTGATTTAACTGAGATGTAAAATAGAGGTGTATTAGAAACATTGAGGTGTGTATTAGAAACATTGAGGTGTGTATTAGAAACATTGAGGTGTGTATTAGAAACATTGAGGTGTGTATTAGAAACATTGAGGTGTGAGAGATTCTTAAGGTGCAGCGCTTGGCAGCTGAGACAATACGACCAGTGATTTCCACCATTGTGATAGCATGACCATCTGGAGTATGGGGCCTTTGTGTGTGTGTGTGTGTGTGTGTGTGTGTGTGTGTGTGTGTGTGTGTGTGTGTGTGTGTGTGTGTGTGTGTGTGAGCAGAGCAAACAGCTCGAGCCGTGAGATAGTGTGATAACAGTTCTTTAGAAATACACACAGCTATGCCATGGGAGTGTGTTTGTAAATCTTTAACAGGTGCCGTTTTCATTTACCAAAACGTGCTTTGTTCTCCATAAGTAGTCTTGAAGATGTCATGCAGCATTTCCAGTCTGCTGTCATCAGATAGTTCTGTTGTTCTACTGCTGTCATCAGATAGTTCTGTTGTTCTACTGCTGTCATCAGATAGTTCTGTTGTTCTACTGCTGTCATCAGATAGTTCTGTTGTTCTACTGCTGTCATCAGATAGTTCTGTTGTTCTACTGCTGTCATCAGATAGTTCTGTTGTTCTACTGCTGTCATCAGATAGTTCTGTTGTTCTACTGCTGTCATCAGATAGTTCTGTTGTTCTACTGCTGTCATCAGATAGTTCTGTTGTTCTACTGCTGTCATCAGATAGTTCTGTTGTTCTACTGCTGTCATCAGATAGTTCTGTTGTTCTACTGCTGTCATCAGATAGTTCTGTTGTTCTACTGCTGTCATCAGATAGTTCTGTTGTTCTACTGCTGTCATCAGATAGTTCTGTTGTTCTACTGCTGTCATCAGATAGTTCTGTTGTTCTACTGCTGTCATCAGATAGTTCTGTTGTTCTACTGCTGTCATCAGATAGTTCTGTTGTTCTACTGCTGTCATCAGATAGTTCTGTTGTTCTACTGCTGTCATCAGATAGTTCTGTTGTTCTACTGCTGTCATCAGATAGTTCTGTTGTTCTACTGCTGTCATCAGATAGTTCTGTTGTTCTACTGCTGTCATCATATAGTTCTGTTGTTCTACTGCTGTCATCAGATAGTTCTGTTGTTCTACTGCTGTCATCAGATAGTTCTGCTGTCTGCTTGTTTAGTGTAGTGGAGAAACCAGATCTGCTGCTCTGAGAGAAAAACTTTCCAGAAATGCTGGCAGAATTTCCCGTCACCTACCTGTACTGTACAGTAGCTGTCAGACACACAGCACACAGCATGGCTAATCTTTACACTCCCCTCCTCCCAGTTACTAGGGCTGGGTGAATGTGTCAGCCCCACCTCATCTATCTCCCTCCTCCCAGTTACTAGTGTAGAGTAGGGTGTGTGAATATGGCTTTGTGTTGTTTGGGGGAACCCCCTGATGTGTGTATACCTGATTTGCATACAGAGAGACCACAATAATACAGATCCTTCACTCTAACTGTAGCCCCACAGAAACACACACACACACACACACACACACACACACACACACACACACACACACACACACACACACACACTAACTGTAAACCCGCCACACCTGGGTTGCAGGGTCATGACCTTTCAAACATAACAACTGTGTGTGTGTTAACTGATGTTAAGTTTTTGAATCCCTTTAATGATATTCAAACTAGGTGGTTTGTTTCTCACCTGTCTGACTGACCGTTATCCATCACTACTACACAAACATAACACAGAGCGACTGGACACACAAACGCATGGTTGATGATTTTTAAATAAATGTTGACAGTAATAGTTGTTTCAGTGTTACCTGTCAGTAATATGGCCATATCTCTAGCTGTCAGTTGGCTGCTACAGCAGGTCCAAGCAGAACAATCTCCTTCATTCACCTCTGGTCATCAGTATTACACCAGCAGATGTTGTTGAAATCAGCCCAGTCTGATGCACATGTGCTCTACTAGACTAACCACCCACTTACCACCCAGCCTTCTACCACCCAGCCTTCTACCACCCACCACCCAGCCTTCTACCACCCACCACCAGCCTTCTACCACCCACAACCAGCCTTCTACCACCCAGCCTTCTACCACCCAGCACCCAGCCTTCTACCACCCACCACCAGCCTTCTACCTACCAGCCTTCTACCACCCACCACCCAGCCTTCTACCCACCAGCCTTCTACCACCCACCACCAGCCTTCTACCACCCAGCCTTCTACCACCCAGCACCCAGCCTTCTACCACCCAGCCTTCTACCACCCACCACCCAGCCTTCTACCACCCACCACCAGCCTTCTACCTACCAGCCTTCTACCACCCACCACCCAGCCTTCTACCTACCAGCCTTCTACCACCCACCACCCAGCCTTCTACCTACCAGCCTTCTACCACCCACCACCACCCACCACCAGCCTTCTACCACCCACCACCAGCCTTCTACCACCCAGCCTTCTACCACCCACCACCCAGCCTTCTACCACCCACCACCAGCCTTCTACCTACCAGCCTTCTACCACCCACCACCCAGCCTTCTACCTACCAGCCTTCTACCACCCACCACCCAGCCTTCTACCTACCAGCCTTCTACCACCCACCACCACCCACCACCAGCCTTCTACCACCCACCACCAGCCTTCTACCACCCAGCCTTCTACCACCCACCACCAGCCTTCTACCTACCAGACTTCTACCACCCACCACCCAGCCTTCTACCTACCAGCCTTCTACCACCCACCACCCAGCCTTCTACCTACCAGCCTTCTACCACCCACCACCACCCACCACCAGCCTTCTACCACCCACCACCAGCCTTCTACCACCCAGCCTTCTACCACCCACCACCAGCCTTCTACCACCCACCACCAGCCTTCTACCACCCACCACCAGCCTTCTACCACCCAGCCTTCTACCACCCACCACCAGCCTTCTACCACCCAGCCTTCTAACAGCCAATCCTCGTATATTTTACTAAACAGCCACCAGGTTTATTCATAGATAAACAGAGGTATTGTTAGAGCCAGACTTTATTTTTTAGACATCCAGATCTGATGAACGAAGGAGCCTGCAGTGGCAACACTATCAGATCAACACTATTTCTAGGTTGTATTTCAGTAGCACTTTTCCAGGTGCTCAACATGCTTTACATTGTTTTGGATGAAACCAGCCACATGGGTGATGCCAAGCCATTTAGTGTCTGTCCACCTGCCTGTCTTTGTCTGCCTGCAGTAAGAAGGAGGGAGGCTGACTGGAAGTCCAACTGTCCCATCAGGGGTTTTCCCAACCAGTTACTCCACTCTGTCTCCAGCAACAGTATTATAACAGATACAATATGTTCCATTGTGATTACTTACAGGAGAAATTAGGGTTAAGTGTATTTGGGTACAATGACAGATTTCTCCCCTTGACAGCTCAGGGATTCGAACTAGTGACCTTTTGGTTACTGGCCTAACACTTTAACCACTAAGCTACCTGCCACTCAATTATTGAAAACAAAAACAGAGAGCTATAAAAGTACATTTCTAGCTTGTCTTAAAGTATTTATGGTTGTGAAATAACTTAAAGTAATGGTAGTGAATGGTTATAGTTGAAAAATGTATTTGATTGATTGATTAGATTGGTTTGGTGTCTCTAGCTTGAACGGTTCAAATCATTAAATCACAATCAAGCTTTGATGATTTGAATCAGCTGTGTAGTGCTGAGGCAAAAACTAAAGTGTGCCCCCCTTTGGGTCCCCAGGACCAGGATTGAGAACCGCTGGCTTAAATGGCAAAGAATAGATAGATGGAAAGGTTGATTGATTGGATTTCATTAATTGATAGGATAGGATAGCCTGAACATGCGAAAGTTGGTTTGATGTCTCTAGCTTAAATGGTTCCACAGCAGTAACAGTTATTGTTAGTGGGTTAATTTACGAAAATGTATGCACATTGTGTCAATAAACAGTTATAAAACACAATTAGATGCATATAAAAGCATACCAAATATAAGCATGTGTATAAGACATCATGGATTCAATGCCAACCATAAGAACACAGTGGTATACATTTTACATGCTACTGCAACCCAAATGAACACCTTCGCGATGAATTGGAATGCTGACTAAGAGCAAGGCCTTGTCACACAACATCAGTGCCCGACCTCACTAGTGCTCTTGTGGCTGAATGGAAGCAAGTCCCTTCAGCAATGTTCCAACATCTAGTGGAAAGCCTTCCCAGAAGAGTGGAGGCTTTTATAGCAGAAAAGGGGGAACCAACTCCATATTAATGCCGATGATTTTGGAATGAGATGTTGGACGAGCAGGTGTCCACATGCTGTTGTATCTGGCTCTGGTACAACCCATATAATTTCCATAGGTTAAGAGTCTTTAGAGTGAATTATAAGGATTAAATGTCCTTGAACGTTATCTCCCCCATTCTCCCCTCTCTTTTCCCTGACTCCCCCCCTCGTCCCCAGCCTGTTATCTCCGTCCTGGTGATCTAAGATGATTTACTGCCCCTCTACATTAATCATCAGGTTTATGTGTCACACCGATAAAAAGGTGTGTGTTTTACCACTGTTTATTTATCCCAGTGTGTGTGTGTGTTTTATAACTGTTTATTGACAGGACATTGGGACAGAGGAGAGGGGTCCTGTGGGAATACAGCTTCTATCTCCATCATTCCCAGACGACACACACACAATATATACGTTGTATATCAATCCATATCTCCATGATTCCCAGAGCTGTTTAAGGAGCAACAGACAATCCAGGTCTAAACTGTCTATTTCAGGGACACACATCTAATGGTAGTGATAATATCTAATGGTAGTGATAACGTCTAATGGTAGTGATAACATCTAATGGTAGTGATAACATCTAATGGTATTGATAACATCTAATGGTAGTGATAACATCTAATGGTAGTGATAACATCTAATGGTAGTGATAACATCTAATGGTAGTGATAACATCTAATGGTAGTGATAACATCTAATGGTAGTGATAACCTCTAATGGTAGTGATAACCTCTAATGGTAGTGATAACCTCTAATGGTAGTGATAACCTCTAATGGTAGTGATAACCTCTAATGGTAGTGATAACATCTAATGGTAGTGATAACATCTAATGGTAGTGATAACATCTAATGGTAGTGATAACATCTAATGGTAGTGATAACATCTAATGGTATTGATGACATCTAATGGTAGTGATGACATCTAATGGTAGTGATGACATCTAATGGTAGTGATAACATCTAATGGTATTGATAACATCTAATAGTAGTTATAATATCTAATGGTAGTGATAACATCTAATGGTAGTGATAACATCTAATAGTAGTTATAATATCTAATTGTAGTGACAATATCTAATGGTAGTTATAATATCTAATTGTAGTGGACAAACGTTTTTTCTTTAACGAAATCGGCGCAAAGGATATACTGCTTTCTCAGAAACGGGACCAAATCCCTGTCATTTGCGTAAAGAAAAGACAGCGAAAAGGGGGCGGAGGTCGGGCTGCCTTCTGAGAATTCGCAGGCGAGTGAGTAAACTCCCACTACCATCCGTTCTATTGGCTAACGTGCAATCATTAGACAATAAAATGGATGATCTAAGATCAAGGATATCCTGGCAACGGGACATTAAAGACTGTAATATCTTATGCTTCACTGAGTCATGGCTGAATGATGGCACGGATAACATAGAGCTGGCAGGATTTTCCATGCATTGCCAGGACAGAGCAGCTATGTCTGGCAAGATGAGGGGCGGGGTGGGTGTGTCTATTTGTCAATAACAGGTGGTGCACGATGTCTAATACTAAGGAAGTCTCTAGGTATTGCTCGCCTGAGGAAGAGTACCTTATGATAAGCTGTAGACCACACTATCTACCAAGAGAGTTCTCATCTATATTATTCGTAGCCGTCTCTTTACCACCACAAACCGATGCTGGCACTAAGACTGCACTCAACCAGCTGTATAAGGCCATAAGCAAACAAGAAAAATGCTCATCCAGAAGCTGCACTCCTAGTGGCCGGGATCTTTAATGCAGGAAAACTTAAATCCGTTTAACCAGCATGTCACATGTGCAAAAAAAACTCTAGCCCAGCTTTACTCCACACACAGAGATGCGTACAAAGCTCTCCCTCACCCTCCATTTGGCAAATCTGACCATAATTATATCCTCCTGATTCCTGCTTACAAGCAAAACCTAAAGCAGGAAGTACCAGTGACTCGCTCAATACGTAAGTGGTCAGATGACGTGGATGCTACGCTACAGGACTGTTTTTCTAGCACAAACTGGAATATATTCCGGGATTCATCCAATGGCATTGAGGAGTACACCACCTCAGTCATCGGCTTCATCAATAAATGCATTGACGACATCATCCCCCACAGTGACCGTATGTAGGAAGTTTGTAACTTGGTAGTGAGTGTTGCAACCGAGGACAGACGATTTTTACTTGGCGGTCCCGTTCTGTGAGCTTGTGTGGCCTAACACTTCACTGCTGAGCCATTGTTGCTCCTAGACGTTTCCACTTCACAATACCAGCCTTACAGTTGACCAGGGCAGCTCTAGCAGGGCAGCACTTTGACAAACTGACTTGTTGGAACGGTGGCATCCTATGACGGTGCCATGTTGAAAGTTACTGAGCCCTTCAGTTAGGCTGTTCTACTGCCAATGTTTATCTATGGAGATATCATTGCTGTGTGTTCGATTTTATACACCTGTTAGCAACGGGTGTGGCTGAAATAGCCAAATCCACTATTTTTTTTTTTTGCATATATAGTGTATTTCTTCAAAATATATGTCTGAGTGAGCAGGGTTTTACAGGATGCTTTGTGCACCTTTAAGAGTGACCATAGGACTCAACCTGTGTAACGCCTGTGCCTTCGACCTTGACGGGGCCCCTCCCGCCCCGGCGCTCCAACTCGCCGGTATACTAACCACCGGCATGAGTATGATGGCAGCCACGCCCACACCTGATGCCCATCCCCTGATTCCACTCACCTCATTACACACCCTATACAGTATACGTTGTTGTGTGTGGATGAATGTTTCGGAGCTGCTCCTCAGACTAGTGCTGTGTTATTAAATAGGGCTGGGCGATATGACGATATAACACCACTAACCTCTTATCACCTACGCAAGAATCATGTGAAACAGTACGGAGCGAGTCTACGGATGAGATCCAAAAAAGTACAGCGGAGTGTTCAAAACAAACCCCCGACTCAGACGTTGCAAGAGGCTTTGTTGCCAAATATCTATTTTGTTTGCGGCATATTTTAATTGTTATATTTTATATATTTATTTTGCTGCTATAGTTTAAACTTGAACGTTTTCCATGTTTATATTTGGTATTTTATATACCATATTTGTCAGTGTCAGGTCCTGACTGATGGCAGGCCTTTTGAATCCTCTATTGGAGTTGAGTGGTCACAGTCAGGACCTGACAACAGAGTTCTAGTGAACTCTATGGTCATTTTTGTTAATCCTCAGTTAGAGGTAGCTGTCTTGAGTTGTCTCTAATTGGGGATTCTATTTATGTTCCACTCAATCCACCTGCGTTGTGGATCCTTGTGTCTGCATACCAGCTCATGTGGCTGTCTTTGGTTAGATGTTTATTGTTTTCTGTGTGAATAAACATGTCTGACTGCAACGATCGCTCTGCGTCTCGTTCCCTTACCTTGCCTCGTGACAGTCAGGCCTGTATTCATCTGTTTTCTGCTACAATTCAAACAGTTCTACTATATTTATTACATGTTTGGTTTTGATATTTTTTACCATATTCACATGTTTTCTATTTACCTTTTTTTTTTTTTTTATACATTAATATTTTATATTTTGTTACATTCTTAGTTGAAAATTTGCACAAAGGTTCTAAATAAAAGGAGAAATAAGAAAATATGAGTAAGTACCTTTTATTCCAAATGTAATAAGAAATAGGCCTTTACATGGTCATTTTATATAAACTAATTATTCATTGAATTTACAGAAAGTGCTATATTGTGATATGTATCATAATCGGGATATGAAAGGATCTATATCGGGATATGAGATGACCTATATCGGGATATGAGATGACCTATATCGGGATATGAGATGACCTATATCGGGATATGAGATGACCTATATCGGGATATGAGATGACCTATACCGGGATATGAGTTGACCTATATCGGGATATGAGATGTCCTATATCGGGATATGAGATGTCCTATATCGGGATATGAGATTACCTATACCGGGATATGAGTTGACCTATACCGGGATAGGAGATGACCTATATCGGGATATGAGATGACCTATATCGGGATATGAGATGACCTATATCGGGATATGAGATGACCTATATCGGGATATGAGTTGACCTACATCGGGATATGAGATTACCTATATCGGGATATGAGATTACCTATACCGGGATATGAGTTGACCTATATCGGGATATGAGATGACCTATATCGGGATATGAGTTGACCTATATCGGGATATGAGATGACCTATATCGGGATATGAGTTGACCTATATCGGGATATGAGTTGACCTATATCGGGATATGAGATTTTGGTCAGATTATATATATTATTCAACATCGCTCTTTTCCCTTTTTGTTCAATCTCCTCCTTGTTGTGCTCACCAGCCTCCATCATCACTATCACAACCTGCTCTGTCTGGTAGGAAGTTATGAGGAACACACACACACAGAGAGAGAGAGAGAGAGACTTACAAACACACATATTGGGAAGTTGTGGTGATTAGGCTTCCTCTTTGCAATTCTCCAGAACAGTGTAGCGCGTGTAGCATGTGTGTGTGTGTGTGTGTGTGCGTGTGCGTGTGCGTGTGCGTGTGTGTGTGTGTGTGTGTGCGTGTGTGTGTGTGTGTGTGTGCGTGTGTGTGTGTGTGTGTGTGTAGGGTGCTTGTGTGTGAAGCCTGAACACTACTTCTCCATGTGAAACTACATGGTCAGAATCTATAGAATCAACATAACCCTGTGTTGCAAAGTGAAGTAGCAGAGTATTGACAACAGAACGTAGCTAAGACTAGCTAAGAAATGTATGCAGAAGTCCAGGTAATTCCAAAGAGTTCACGTACTCGCCACTGTACATCAATAGATACAGACATGCTCAATTTAGTTTTTACCCTTACAGCTCATTGAAATAATTCAAATATTCTATTCCTCTTGAAAAGTGATAAAATTAAAAGCTATTTTATCATGTATACTTGCATGCCTTTGGTATGTCATAGAATAAAGCAGAGAAGCTGTGAAAAGAGTTGAATTATTGCTTATTCTACAAAGATATTCTAAAATGGCCAGGACACATTTGTTGGAACCCCTTAGAAAATATCATATATAATTGTATTATAGTGATATTTCAAACTAATTTGTTTCTTTAATTAGTATCACACGTCTCCAATCTTGTAATCAGTCATTCAGCCTATTTAAATGGAGAAACGTAGTCACTGTGCTGTTTGGTATCATTGTTGCACCACACTGAACATGGACCAGAGAACGCAAAGGAGAGAGTTGTCTGAGGAGATCAGAAAGACAATAATAGACCAGCATGGTAAAGGTAAAGGCTACAAGACCATCTCCAAGCAGCTTGACGTTCCTGTGACAACAGTTGCAAATATTGTTAAGAAGTCTAAGGTCCATGAAACTGTAGCCAACCTCCCTGGGCGCGGCCGCAGGAGGAAAATCGACCCCAGATTGAACAGAAGGATAGTGTGAATGGTAGAAAAAGAACCAAGGATAACTGCCAAAGAGATACAAGCTGAACCCCAAGGTGAAGGTACGTCAGTTTCTGATCACACCATCCGTTGCTTTTTCAGCGAAAGTGGGCTCTATGGTCCGTCTCAGTTGCAGGTCATGGGTCCTCCAACAGAATTTTATGTTGAATAAAAAATTATCATTTCTATTAAATATGGAATAAACAATGATGGATGCCAATTACTGTTTCAAGTTATTTCAGAGAAAATTGTATATTACCAACAAATTTGACCACGTCTGTATATTGATATATAATCACACCTAAACATCTACATCAATAGATATATTGATATATAATCACACCTAAACATCTACATCAATAGATATATTGATATATAATCACACCTAAACATCTACATCAATAGATATATTGATATATAATCACAACACCTTAAAGATCACCTGATCAATAAAAGTCAGCAGGACAGATCATTGGTTTGCCTCCTGCAGTGTAGTTCTATCTACAGCCACTAGGTGGGGGTGTTGTACAGTACAGGGTTTAGGAGCGGTAGATACAGATAAGCCTGTCTAAACTCTTTGGAACTATTCAAAACACAGACAAAACACTCAACAAACATGGGTCATATTGAGTGGGAAACATTGTAGAAAAGGTTTTAAAACTGACCCAAAAAGGAGTGTTTCTTATCAGAAACGTTCAGATAGTACCACCCCCAGTTTCAATCAGTTTGAAAACATTTGGTGCCTTCTGAACTTACTCTATTGGAACAGTTCAGTTGTTAATTTGATTACCTCCCCATTTAATGTGTTATCTCTTTCCCTGCTTATCGACCTCCTCCCTGGATAGCGCTCCACACCCAATCCTTTCTCTCTCAGTAGTCAGTCTAATCTCTTTATCCACTACTGTCTAATCCCCCCAGGGCAGGGCAGGGCAGGTTTCCACCTGTACAGACCTAATGAGGCTCTTCGCTGTTCAGTGCTTTTCTCAGCATTGCCAATGGCACTGCAATCAATCAGGGTGAAGTTTGTGTGTTTTAAAATTATATGAGTGTGTGTGTGTGAGACAGTGTGGGCTACAGGTGAAGACCTGTACATATTTAACCATAGACCTTATTTCGCTCTAAAGCTGTGTACACTCTCAGGAAAAAGGGTTCTTTGCAGTTCCATATAGAACCTTTTGCTTTTGTGGCCGATATTAAAGAACCCTTAAATAAAAAATATTTGATATAGGCTACCCAGTGAAGGCAAGGAACCTCGAGGGTTCTATACCTACCCCAGCTAACAAAAGCTAACCCAGTCACATCACACTCTGAAAGGACAGCTAACTAGCTCCCTTTTCATTTGTTTGATCTGTTTTACATTCACATTTATATCCCTATTAATGATGACGCTCCATGATTTCTCCTGGTCAGACAAATGGCTACATTCAACACTGTTAACTGTCTATGGCAGTGGGCTACTTTGCCAGATAGAGCTCCAGATCCAGCCTGACATTGTCAATTAGCTATTTGTTCCTTTTATTTCAGTATTTCAGGTGAGGGGACAATGTTTCATGAAGCCATTAGAAGACTGTTGCTGACCTTTGTGAATGCAGGTGATGGGAAGTGGGCTGACAGAGGAGGTATGTATCTAAATGGTTTATAATAAGTCTTGGTGATTCCATAGCCTAGTTAATCATTACATTACCTTAACACTATCTACAGTATGCTTTGCTCAGTCTGGCAGTAACCCAACTATCAGAGGATCTCTCTTTCAGCTGCTGACAACTGCATGGATGTTGTTCTTCTTATATACATCATAATTATGATATATCGGAAAGGCATTTTGTCTTCATTTTGGCAGATTGACTCATTTTTATTTTACCCTTTTTTTTTTTTTTTTACCAGATAAGTTGACTGAGAACACATTCTCATTTACAGGGGAGAGGAGGGGGGATGAATGAGCCAATTGGAAGCCTGGGATGATTAGGTGGCCGTGATGGTATGAAGGCCAAAAAGAGAATTTAGCCAGGACACCAGTGTTAACACCCATACTCTTATGAGAAGTGCCATGGCATTGGGATCTTTTTTTAGACCAAAGGAAAGTGTGCCCCCTACTGGCCCTCCAACACCATTTCCAGCAGCACCTGGTGTCCCATCCAGGGACGGAACAGGATCAACCCTTCTTAACTTCAGCGGCAAGCCAGCAGTGGGACACAGGGTGCTATGCTGCTGGATAACTCATGCTTAATTATGAAGATTAACTCATATTTAATTACGAAGATTAACTCACTGTCACGAACGTGGTGAGTTTCAGACCAAGACGCAGCACCGAAGTAATGCAACGTGATTATTAATTGAATCAATGTGCATAAAATAATAACGATATACACAACCGTATCAAAAGGTCGGCTACACATCACTAAACCCAAACATCATCAACGATCCACACAGAACAGGTGAAACCCTAGAACTTAAATATGGCCCCCAATTAGAGACAATGCAAAGCAGCAGCCTCTAATTGGGGACCAACACAAAACCCACATAGAATTGTAATACTAGATCTGTCAGGCTCTGACCATAGCTAAATAGAGGAGCCAAAGGCTTCCCTATGACCAGAGCCTGACACTCACGATTAATTATGAAGAATAACTAACGTTTAGTAATGGGGATTAACTCATGTTTAGTTATGGAGATTAACTCATGTTTAGTTATGGAGATTAACTCATGTTTAGTTATGGAGATTAACTCATGTTTAGTTATGGAGATTAACTCATGTTTAGTTATGGAGATTAACTCATGTTTAGTTATGGAGATTAACTCATGTTTAGTTATGGAGATTTACTCATGTTTAGTTATAGAGATTTACTCATGTTTAGTTATGGAGATTAACTCATGTTTAGTTATGGAGATTAACTCATGTTTAGTTATGGAGATTAACTCATGTTTAGTTATGGAGATTAACTCATGTTTAGTTATGGAGATTAACTCATGTTTAGTTATGGAGATTAACTCATGTTTAGTTATGGAGATTAACTCATGTTTAGTTATGGAGATTTACTCATGTTTAGTTATGGAGATTAACTCATGTTTAGTTATGGAGATTAACTCATGTTTAGTTATGGAGATTAACTCATGTTTAGTTATAGAGATTAACTCATGTTTAGTTATGGAGATTAACTCATGTTTAGTTATGGAGATTAACTCATGTTTAGTTATGGAGATTAACTCATGTTTAGTTATGGAGATTAACTCATGTTTAGTTATGGAGATTAACTCATGTTTAGTTATGGAGATTAACTCATGTTTAGTTATAGAGATTAACTCATGTTTAGTTATGGAGATTAACTCATGTTTAGTTATGGAGATTAACTCATGTTTAGCTATGGAGATTAACTCATGTTTAGTTATGGAGATTAACTCATGTTTAGTTATGGAGATTAACTCATGTTTAATTACGGAGATTAACTCATGTTCCATAAATAAACCAGCCAGGTAACAACCCATACTGTACTGATCCATGAATAAACCAGCCAGGTAACAACCCATACTGTACTGATCCATAAATAAACCAGCCAGGTAACAACCCATACTGTACTGATCCATAAATAAACCATCCAGGCAACAACCCTTTCTGTACTGATCCATAAATAAGTCAGCCAGGTAACAACCCATACTGTACTGATCCATAAATAAACCATCCAGGCAACAACCCTTTCTGTACTGATCCATGAATAAACTAGCCAGGTAACAACCCATACTGTACTGATCCATAAATAAACCATCCAGGCAACAACCCTTTCTGTACTGATCCATAAATAAATCAGCCAGGTAACAACCCATACTGTACTGATCCATAAATAAACCAGCCAGGTAACAACCCATACTGTACTGATCCATGAATAAACCAGCAAGGTAACAACCCATACTGTACTGATCCATAAATAAACCAGCCAGGTAACAACCCTTTCTGTACTGATCCATGAATAAACTAGCCAGGTAACAACCCATACTGTACTGATCCATAAATAAACCATCCAGGCAACAACCCTTTCTGTACTGATCCATAAATAAGTCAGCCAGGTAACAACCCATACTGTACTGATCCATAAATAAGTCAGCCAGGTAACAACCCTTTCTGTACTGATCCATAAATAAACCAGCCAGGTAACAACCCTTTCTGTACTGATCCATGAATAAACCAACCAGGTAACAACCCATACTGTATTGATCCATAAATAAACCAGCCAGAGTTGGTATCAGGATTGAAGTGGGAAATCATTCAAACAGGTGTACATTTCCAAACTATGTCAGCATATAAAGACAATAAAATGTAGCTGTATGTTGACTCCCTGTACTGTAACTGTATGTTGACTCCCTGTACTGTAACTGTATGTTGACTCCCTGTACTGTAACTGTATGTTGACTCCCTGTACTGTAACTGTATGTTGACTCCCTGTACTGTAACTGTATGTTGACTCCCTGTACTGTAACTGTATGTTGACTCCCTGTACTGTAGCTGTATGTTGACTCCCTGTACTGTAACTGTATGTTGACTCCCTGTACTGTAACTGTATGTTGACTCCCTGTACTGTAGCTGTATGTTGACTCCCTGTACTGTAACTGTATGTTGACTCCCTGTACTGTAACTGTATGTTGACTCCCTGTAGACTTCCATCTCTCCCTCTACTGTAGGTGAGACTATACATTGTGAGGGTGATACTATACATTGTGAGGGTGATACTATACATTGTGAGGGTGATACTATACATTGTGAGGGTGAGACTATACATTGTGAGGGTGATACTATACATTGTGAGGGTGATACTATACATTGTGAGGGTGATACTATACATTGTGAGGGTCATACTATACATTGTGAGGGTCATACT
>CM042400.1:34921910-35086910 GCA_023634145.1 Thymallus thymallus | reverse complement strand
GACTCAGAGAAAAAGGGATCTAGGGCCCTCCCCTCATCTGAAATGTTCCGGCCCAGCTCCAAAACTTTGAGCCAATCAGGACAGCCCATTCAGAGCTAATGAACTCACTATACAATAGGTACATGTTTATAAAGAGAGTGAGAGAGTAAGAGAGAGGGCGAGAGAGAGAGGGAGAGAAGGCAAACCAGATATTTTTTATGCAAACTCTCACTGCGGGGACATAACTACTGACTGGGATACACACTGGAAAAGAGAGAGAGACTGACAAGACTGGAGAGACTGACAGAGAGAGAGAGAGAGAGAGAGAGAGAGAGAGAGAGAGAGAGAGAGAGAGAGAGAGAGAGAGAGAGAGAGAGAGAGAGAGAATACTGGAACAGAGAGAGCAAAAGAGAGAGAGAGAGAGAGAGAGAGAGAGAGAGAGAGAGAGAGAGAGAGAGAGAGAGATAGATTGACAGAAAGATAAAGACAGACAGACAGACAGACAGACAGACAGACAGACAGACAGACAGACAGACAGACAGACAGACAGACAGACAGACAGACAGACAGACAGACATACAGACTGACGGACGGACAGACGGACAGACAGAAAGAGAGATGCTGTGTGTGTTGATGATGCTGTGCTGGGTGGGGGGTGTGTTGGGGTACAGGCGCGGGGGGCAGAAGGACTCATTGGGGGCAGGACTGTGCCCTTCTCCGTGCCAGTGTGAGGAGGATGGTATCTTTGTTCTGGTGGACTGTTCTGAATTGGGACTGTCATCTGTACCTGACAACCTCAGCCACCTAACTACATACCTGTAAGTATACTATCTATTTACCCTACCCCTCACCCCCTCTACCCTACCCCTCACCCCCTCTACCCTACCCCTCACCCCCTCTACCCTACAGACTGTGGAACACCAGGTGACCACTAGAGTTGCCTCCATACAGACTGTGGAACACCAGGTGACCACTAGAGGTGCCTCCATACAGACTGTGGAACACCAGGTGACCACTGGTTGTAGAGGTTGCAACAGGTAAGCACATCAGGAGTAAATGTCAGTTGGCTTTTCATAGCCGAGCATTCAGAGGTTGAGACAGCAGGTGAGGTCGAGAGAGAGAGGGAGGAAGGTCCGGGACAAGGTAGCACGTCCGGTGAACAGGTCAGGGTTCCAGAGCCGCAGGCAGAACAGTTGAAACTGGATCAGCAGCACGACCAGGTGGACTGGGGACAGCTAGGAGTCATCAGGGCAGGTGGTCCTGAGGCATGGTCCTAGAAGGGGGAGATAGAGAGAGAGAATTAGAGGGAGCATAATTAAATTCACACAGGACACCAGATAATAACACCAGATATAACAAACTGACCCTAGCCCCCCGGCACATAGACTATTGCAGCATAGAGACTGGAGGCTGAGACAGGGGTGGGTTGGGGGACACTATGGCCCTGTCCGACGATACCCACGGACAGGGCCAACCAGGCAGGATATAACCCTGCCCCCACTTTGCCAAAGCACAGCCACCACACCACTAGAGGGATATTAACAGACTACCAGCCTACTACCCTGAGACAAGGCTGAGTATAGGCCACGAAGATCTCCTCCACCGCACGAGCCTGAAGGGGTACAAAACCGGACAGGAAGATCACGTGTGTGTGTGTGTGTGTGTGTGTGTGTGTGTGTGTGTGTGTGTGTGTGTGTGTGTGTTGGTGAAGCTTTGAAAGACGCAGGCTTTGATATGGGATTAGAGAGAAGGAGCTGCCCAGGGGCTTGTCTGTTTAAAGACAACATAACCTACAGTAGTAGTATGGAGAGGTATGTACCTGCATGTAGAGTGTAGGTCATATGATACCTGTGAATGAAGCTGATAGTTCTGCTGGTGTAAAGTAAGCTAGAGTTTCTGAGGGTAGCTCACAGCTACAAAGTTTTTACTGTCAAGTTATGACTCATCAAGTCCAATTGTATTTGTCACATGCTTGGTAAACAACAAGTGTAAACTAACAGTGAAATACTTAGTTACGAGTTCTTTTCCAACAACGCAGTGTTAAAGATTTAAAACATGACAGAAAAAGTGACAGGAGTTGTAGTCGTAAGTTTACAAACTCATTTTTCAACCACTCCACAGATTTCATGTTAACAAACTATAGTTTTGTCAAGTCGGTTAGGACATCTACTTTGTGCATGACACAAGTAATACTTCCAACACTTGTTTATAGACAGATTATTTGACTTATAATTCACTATATCACAATTCCAGTGGGTCAGAAGTTGACTGTGCCTTTAAACAGCTTGGAAACATCCAGAAAATGATCATGGCTTTAGAAGCTTCTAATTGACATAATTTGAGTCAATTGGAGGTGTACCTGTGGATGTGTTTCAAGACCTGTTTTTAAGAATCTTAAAAGTGTCTCTGCTCGACATCATGGGAAAATCAAAAGAAATCAGGCAAGACGTCAGAAAACAAATTGTAGACCTCCACAAGTCTGGTTCTTCGTTGGGAGCAATTTCCAAACGCCTGAAGGTACCACATTCATCTGTACAAACAATAGTATGCAAGTATAAACACCATGGGACCATGCAGCCGTCATACCTCTCAGGAAGGAGACTCATTCTGTCTCCTAGAGATGAACGTACTTTGGTGCAAAAAGTGCAAATCAATCTTGTGGACCTTGTGAAGATGCTGGAGGAAACAGGTACAAAAGTATCTATATCCACAGTAAAACGAGTCTTATATCGACATAACCTGAAAGGCCGCTCAGCAAGGAAGAAGCCACTGCTCCAAAACCGCCATAAAAATCCTAGACTACGGTTTGCAACTGCACATGGGGACAAAGATGGTACTTTTTGGAGAAATGTCCTCTGGTCTGATGAAACATAAATAGAACTGTTTGGCCATAATGACCATCGTTATGTTTGGAGGAAAAAGGGGGAGGCTTGCAAGCCGAAGAACACCATCCCAACCGTGAAGCACGGGGGTGGCAGCATCATGTTGTGGGGGTGTTTTGCTGCAGGCAATGCTATCAAATACTAATTGAGTATATGTAAACTTCTGACCCACTGGGAATGTGATGAAAGAAATAAAAGCTGAAATAAATAATTATATTATTCTGACATTTCACGTTCTTAAAATAAAGTGGTGATCCTAACTGACCTAAGACAGGGAATTTTTACTAGGATTAAATGTCAGGAATTGTGAAAAACTGAGTTGAAATGTATTTGGCTAAGGTGTATGTTTCACCTTACAGTGAAATGCTTACTTACAAGCCCTTAACCAACAGTGCAGTTTTAGTAAAACATAAGTATTAGAGAAGCCTTTTGGACCTAGACTTGGCGCTCCGGTACCACTTGCCATGAAGTAGCAGAGAGAACAGTCTATGACTTAAGTTTTTAGGGCCTTCCTGTGACACCGCCTGGTATAGAGTTCCTGGATGGCAGGAAGCTTGGCCCCAGTGATGTACTGGGCCGTACACACTACCCTCTGTAGTACCTTGTGGACGGAGGCCGAGCAGTTGCCATACCAGGCGGTGATGCAGCCAGTCAGGATGATCTCAATGTTGCAGCTGTAGAACCTATTGAAGATCTGAGGACCCATGCCAAATCATTTCAGTCTCCTGAGGTGGAATAGGCTTTGTCGTGCCCTCTTCACGACTGTCTTGGTGTGAGAACATTGTGTCTGTTGACTCTTATGGGTTAAGAGATAACGTTTTGTCTGTTGCAGTGGTGATTGTAGCATGTCAATCTTGGTGGGGCAAATGCAAAATAATTTTTTTAGATGCATGTCAGCAAAGCCACTATACTACACAACACAACACAACACAACACTAAACAACACAACACAACACTAAACAATACATGAATTTCTGTAAAATGGTGTCAAACGGTTTCCACAAACTGTTAAGGCCTACATTAATCTGTCCCAACAGCAGAGCTTTCTTTTCAGCACCATGTAGTGAATTCTTACCACCGCTACAGTTGGCTTTCAGCGGAGCCATGTTTGGCAGCGATTAAGACATTAATTAGCGAGCAAGCGACTACAGACAAATATAACTATTTGTTTAGCACTTTTGAAATGTACAGCGACAGAATTCAGAGCATGGGACGTTCTTACAGTGTTCTCCCTGTACACCAAGTCAGAACCGTAGGATAAATAAAGGGGGCGTATAAGCAGACAATGAAAGCTCTTACAATATTAAACGATTACATTTCTCTAAAACAGGTTATAGGTTACATGTGCACCACCAAGTCAGAACAGTAGGCTAAGTTCTGAGGGGGAAAGGGACCAAATTATTAGGGTGAGGCACATGGGCTACTAACAGCTTACTACACAACATACACTTAGTCTTACTTTCTTAGCTACAGTATACATATCTCCCTGGCATATTACATAATTTATGCAGTAATATACAATACATTTTTGGACTCACCTTGTTGTGCTGTGCTCACTTGAACAGGAAGGTGGCGCGGTGGTCCTTCGTGGGCAAATTTTGTCATCAAACCTTGCCATCAAAGTCTGGCATTATCTGGATTTATGGTGATGCTTGATGTACAGGACACCCTCTGAACAAGGACACTAGTCTATCTCCTGTTTCTGTAGTGAGACAGCTTGATGTACAGGACACCTCTTGGACAGGACACTAGTCTATCTACTGTTTCTGTAGTGAGACAGCTTGATGTACAGGACACCCCCTGGACAGGACACTAGTCTACCTCCTGTTTCTGTAGTGAGACAGTTTGATGTACAGGACACCATCTGGACAGGACACTAGTCTACCTCCTGTTTCTGTAGTGAGACAGCTTGATGTACAGGACACCTCTTGGACAGGACACTAGTCTACCTCCTGTTTCTGTAGTGAGACAGCTTGATGTACAGGACACCCCCTGGACAGGACACTAGTCTACCTCCTGTTTCTGTAGTGAGACAGCTTGATGTACAGGACACCTCCTGGACAGGACACTAGTCTACCTCCTGTTTCTGTAGTGAGACAGCTTGATGTACAGGACACCCCCTGGACAGGACACTAGTCTCTCACAGGGCCTTACCCCCAATCTATCTCCTTAAGGCTGAGTGCCAAGCAGAGACACATTGGTTCCCATTTTTACTATCTTTTCTATGACTTGGTCAAGAATCTAAATGTCCATCCTTCAAATCACAGGGAGGACACTAACAAGGGTGCTGAGTTGGTCATGCAAGCCATAGGTATAATTATATTGCATATTGAGTTTTCCCATGTCGACTGGAAAATGAGAGACATGCACAATTAACCATCAAAGGATTTAATTAAGGATATACCTTACTGTACCCATGGTGACGTGGTAGAGACATTAAGGAATGGTTTCCAACATATGATTGGCAGAACCTCATTAAGGAGCAGTTCTGTATTGTTATTATGTTAGCAGAACATCTTATTGAACATGTGACTAGTGGCAACAAAGTGCCACTGTCATTTTGACTGGACACGTCAAGCTGTTCAGCAACATTGATTGATCATTGAACTTTGGGAAACTTGTTTTTGGGAAAAGGTGCTTTTTGGCAAACTTGAGTCAACTTTTTGGACAAGATGGGTCCCATTATGTATGGCGAAAACCAAACACTTTGCTGCCTCAGGACCTGGATGACTTTCCTTAATAGAAGGAACCATGAATTCTGCTCTGTATCAGAGAATTGTACAGGAGAATGTCAGGCCATTCGTCTGTGAGCTGAAGCTGAAGGTCAGCTGGTTCAGGCAGCAAGATAATGATCCAAAACACACAAGTCTACATGAAAATGGCTAAAAAGCAACAAATGTGATGTTTTGCAACGGCCTAGTCAAAGTCCAGAACTAATCCCAGTTGAGATTAGCTCAATTGCATTTAAGATCGAATAAAGTCGCATAAACACTTTCGTAAATGTACCTTTCTGAGAGTCAACTGGACACTAAGCTCTGGGATACGGAGAGAGAGAGAGAGAGAGAGAGAGAGAGAGAGAGAGAGAGAGAGAGAGAGAGAGAGAGAGAGAGAGATGGGTGTGTATTTTAGGGAAACATGGCAGCTGGCGTCTCTCTGGCTCTGAGTCAATACGTTGTTAATGATTGGACAGATACCTGTAATTACTAACTCTTCTGTGTTTTGTAAAATAAATGTAAAGAGAACAAATCCTTACTATACTCTATAATTTAATCTGTACTCACCCTCTTTGCTGTTCTGCAATCTCACAAAAAAACTGCTCCCTAATTAATTCTCACAAAGCAACTTCCGCAGGTAACAAGAGATATTTATGCCAGGCGGGGGGGGGGGGGGGGGGGGGGGGGGGGTTGGGGTGGGGTGGAAGGTGTGTGCATGTGTTTAAATGTTGCTCGGGGGGCAGGCACAATAATAGCAACAGCATTTCCCCAGAGAGAGAGAGAGAGAGAGAGAGAGAGAGAGAGAGAGAGAGAGAGAGAGAGATACACTGGGATGTGCTATGTGAAATGGAAATGGAATGTATGTGTGTGGGAGAACGGGGCAAGGAAGGCTGGATACTTGATGGCTCCGTCCCTGCGAAGCTCTGAGAATCTGTGTCTCCTCTTCCTCTCCACAGAGAAAGCTTTGTCCAGTTCTAGGTTGCCAGCTTGTGTGTACCTGTGTGTGTGTGCCAGCCTGTGTGTACCTGTGTGTGTGTGCCAGCTTGTGTGTACCTGTGTGTGTGTGCCAGACTGTGTGTACCTGTGTGTGTGTGCCAGCTTGTGTGTACCTGTGTGTGTGTGTGCCAGCCTGTGTGTACCAGCGTGTGTGTACCTGTGTGTGTGTGCCAGCGTGTGTGTACCTGTGTGTGTGTGTGTGCCAGCCTGTGTGTACCAGCGTGTGTGTACCTGTGTGTACCAGCGTGTGTGTACCTGTGTGTGTGTGCTAGTGTGTGTGTGCCAGCGTGTGTACCAACGTGTGTGTACCTGTGTGTGTGTGCTAGCGTGTGTGTGTACCTGTGTGTGTGTGCTAGTGTGTGTGTACCTGTGTGTACCAGCGTGTGTGTACCTGTGTGTGTGTACCAGCGTGTGTGTACCTGTGTGTGTGTGCTAGTGTGTGTGTACCTGTGTGTACCAGCGTGTGTGTACCTGTGTGTGTGTACCAGCGTGTGTGTACCTGTGTGTGTGTGCTAGCGTGTGTGTACCTGTGTGTGTGTGTTCTCTCTAATCAAGCTGTAATATATGTATTAGCTGTGCCTTTGATGCTCCTCACTGGAGAGGAATTAAGTGGCTTTAAATTACTGTGTGAGAAAGACAGACAGAGAAAGAGAGAGCAAGAGAGAGAGAGAGAGATTATCTTATGTATGAGTATTTGTCACATTGTAATAGGAAATGCAGCTCTGTCTCTACCTCTCCCCTGGAGCAGAGTGAGCACATCCTGTCCTCTCTGGGCAGCCAGGTTTACCTGTGACGACCGGTCTCTATAGCCAGACTTTCCTCTCTGGGCAGCCAGGTTTACCTGTGACGACCGGTCTCTATAGCCAGACTGTCCTCTCTGGGCAGCCAGGTTTACCTGTGACGACCGGTCTCTATAGCCAGACTGTCCTCTCTGGGCAGCCAGGTTTACCTGTGACGACCGGTCTCTATAGCCAGACTGTCCTCTCTGGGCAGCCAGGTTTACCTGTGACGACCGGTCTCTATAGCCAGACTGTCCTCTCTGGGCAGCCAGGTTTACCTGTGACGACCGGTCTCTATAGCCAGACTGTCCTCTCTGGGCAGCCAGGTTTACCTGTGACGACCGGTCTCTATAGCCAGACTGTGCTCACTGAGTCTGTACCTAGTCAGTGTTTTCCTCAGTTTTCTACCAGTCACAGTGGTCAGATAATCTGCCACCATGTACTGTCTGTTTAGAGACAAATAGCATTGAAGTTTACTTACAGTAGATTTTGTGGTGTCTTTCCAATAGGTAATATTTTTTATTTTTGCATTGGCCAGATTTTCTGAGTGATGTCCTGAGGCTCTATGGGTTAGTGAACTGAGCCTTAGAACCAGCTGGCTGAGGGGACTCTTCTCCTGTTAAATCTCTTGATATTGTAGAGATATTGGGGTCACTTGTTTTTAGATTGTTGTAACATTTGATGTGTTTTCTTTCTATTTGAATAAGAATGGGTATCTCTTTCTCTGCTTCTAATTCTCCCTTTACATCTCTTCACCCTCCTCTCTGTGCCTGCAAACAGCCCTATTTTAACCTCTGTTTTGTCACCATTAGCCTTTTATATTGCTATTGCCGGGAAGGAGCAAGATATATTTAACTTTGACCCTGTTGTTGCGACCGTCATGGTAACCTGACAGCTGCATGTTCTAAATTCCTTTGTTTAAATTCAGAAGTTCCACTGCTTTCATTTTTCAGTAAGTTAGCTTGCCATAGCCTACATCTAAATCATTTGTAAATTACCTTGTATTTTCCTGTTATGGTCAATAAAAGGTTGGCTACTCAAAATGTTGGCAGATATGTTCTACTACCCTAATTATATGAGCTGGCTAGACAAATAAACACATTAGTTTATACAGGTCCTAAAAAACACAATTTATTTTCAAAAGAATAGAATAGCATATGTTGAGTTGAATTCTGTTACTGGTCTGTGCTGCACCATGCAAATGAAATAGTTGTTATTTTGACCTTCCCCTGCCCTGATTAGTCACACAGGGCCTAGATTTGATAGTAAGAATTTATATAATAGAATAAAATGGAAATTATATTTCTCCCACACAACTTGTCACTGAATGTGTGGAACCACTGTCATAACCAAAAAGTTCAGTCCATGTCCATTTTTCAATCATATAAAAAAATAAAGTCTGACCTGGATGAACCTCTGTAGGATGGCAGAAAGTAGCTCTTTTGATCCACGTTGGATGTGATCACACTATCGAGTGCTTTCTCCTTCAAATTCCTCTGTTATTTTGGCTGAAGACAGATAAACTACAAATCGCTAGTAGGCTAAGTTAGTAACTTATCATTTATTTCCTAAATATAAGTCCCTTAAGATGAAATGGCAGTGTGCATTCCCCCGGTGTGACGAGTACGGAAGAATGTAAAGAGGCAGGACGCAAACGCAGGAATCCAAGAGATAAGGTTTTACTTTATCTAGCACTGAAAATAACAAAGCACGAAAATACACGACACGAAGCAAACCATCACACACAACCCATGCTGAACAGTCCAGGGCTAAATAGTGGTAGTGATGAGATGATGAGGTGCAGGTGCGCTGGAGGTGATTGGTGCATTGGTTTTCCCTCCCTGTGTTGACGGGTGGTGCGTTCAGACTGGTGGCTCCCCCTGCCGGCCAGGAGGACAGCCCAGAGGACGAGGAGCGGGTTGGTCTGGGCGGCGACAGTGGAAGTCCGGGATTATGTTGGGGTCCAGGACGTCCCCAGCCGGTACCCAGCTCCTCTCCTCAGGACAATACCCCTCCCAGTCCACCAGGTAATGGAGCCGTTCCCCACGGAACCAGGAGTCTAGCAGGTCCCTAACAGCATACGCCGGACTCCCGTCAATGTCCATTGGCGGAGGGGGCGTGCTCCGGGGGACGGCATCCGCCAGGGGACCAGAAACCACCGGCCTGAGGAGAGTCACATGAAAGGTAGGTGAGATATGGTAGTGAGGGGGAAGAAGCAACCGGTATGATGCCTCATTAATCCGCCAGAGGACCTTAAATGGCCCCACAAACCAGAGGCTCAGTTTCTTGCAGGGCAGGCGGAGAGGGAGGTTCCGAGTGGACAACCAGACACAATCCCCAGGATAGAATATGGGAGCCTCACTGCGGTGGCGGTCAGCTTGGTCCTTCTGGCGACGAATGGCCTTCTGAAGATGGACATGGGCGGCGTCCCAGACCTGTCCAGCCCTTCGGAACCACTCGTCGACAGCGGGAGCATCGGTCTGGCTGGGTGTCCAAGGGGCCAGGGCCAGCTGGTACCCCAGGACGCATTGGAAGGGGGAGAGCCCAGTGGAGGAATGAAGGAGGGAGTTCTGGGCGTATTCTGCCTAGGGAAGAAGCCTCATCCACTCACCCTGCCAGTCCTGACAGTGGCAACGAAGAAACCTCCCCAGCTCCTGGTTCATGTGCTCCACCTGCCCATTTGACTGAGGCCTATACCCGGAAGTGAGGCTGGCCGTGGCCCCAATCTTTTCCAGGAACGCCTTCCACACTCGGGAGGTGAATTGGGGACGGTCCAAGACGATGTCCTCTCGAAGTCCATAGTGCCGGAAGACCTGTTGGAACAGAACCTCAGCGACCTGGAGAGCAGAAGGAAGACCAGTTAGTGGCAAAAAACAGCAGGATTTTGAGAAACGATCTGCGATCACCATAACTGTGGTGAAGCAGTCAGACCGTGGGAGGTCGGTGACAAAGTCTATGGACAGGTGTGACCAAGGTCGATGAGGTACTGGTAGAGAAACTAATTTGCCTGCCGGGGAGTTTGAGGTGTCTTCGTTTGGGCACATAAGGAGCAGGAGTTGATGTAGTGAGTGACATCAGTAGCCAAGGGCCAGCAGTATTTTTGTGACAAAATGCAGGGTGCGTGTGATAGCGGAGTGTCCTGTCGTAAGGGAGGTGTGCGCCCAGACCAGCAGTCGGTCACCGACACTGCGAGGTACATAATCACGTCCCGGAGGGGTCCTGCTGAGCCGCCAGGCGGATGTCTTCGTCCACATCACAAATTACAGGTGCCACAATGAGAGACTGGGGAAGGATAGGACCCCCCAGATCCTTCCTTTCTCCTGTATGGTGCATCCTGGACAGCGCATCGGCTTTCATATTTTTGGATCCTGGGCGATATTACAGAGTGAATTGAAAACGTGTATGAAATTGGGCCCATCTGGCTTGACGAGAGATCATCCATGTCACTGCCTGTATGTGCTCCAAATTCCGGTGATCAGTAAGAATCCATAATGGATGAACTGCGCCCTCCAGCCAATGTCTCCATTCCTCCAAAGCGAGGACCACCACCAACAGCTCCCTGTCTCAATTCCTCCAAAGTGAGGACCACCACCAACAGCTCCCTGTCTCAATTCCTCCAAAGTGAGGACCACCACCAACAGCTCCCTGTCTCAATTCCTCCAAAGCGAGGACCACCACCAACAGCTCGCTGTATCCAACTCCATAATTCCTCTCTGCGGGGGTAAGCTTTTTAGAAAAATAGGCACAGGGGTACATTTTCTCTGGCTTACCTTGCCACTGGGAGAGGACCTGTTTTAGGATGGGTGCTGTGGTGAACTTCTCCTTCAGCCTCTTGAAGGCAACGTCAGCCTCGGGGTTCCATGTGAGCTTCTGAGGCCCACCCTTAAGGAGAGAGGTGAGCGGGGCGGCTATGGAGCTGAAGGACCTTATGAAAATAAGCTCTGTAGGCCCTTGATGGTGGTGGGAACTGGCCATGACCTGACAGCGTTAGTCTTCTCCTTCTCCATGAACACTCCCTGAGGACTGATCCTGTATCCCAGGAAGGAGGTGGCCTGTTTGTGGAATTTGTATTTCTCCCCCTTCTCAAACAGACTGTTCCTGGAGGCGGAGCAGGACAGCTCTGACGTCCCTGACGTGTTCCTCAAACGTAGCTGAGTAGATCAGGATATCGTCGATGTAAACCACCACCCATCTACTCAGTATGTCTCAGAAGACTGAAACACAGCAGGTGCATTGGCGAGGCCGAAGGGCATGACTGAATTCCGTCTTCCATTCGTCTTCTCTGATTCGGATCAAGTTGTCTATAAGTCTAAGATTACCCGCTGATCCGGAATCTATCATTGCAGTGGACATGCACGAAAAGGCATAACCAGTCACATTTATGGGCAAATTATAACAATGAATTTATGGTTGGAGACGATGTAACTCACAGAGCAGCGACGGGAGTCATACCGCCTAAATTTGGAGCTGCCAGGAGGTCTGTGGTCCGTGTTGGGGTAGGGGGAGCTGCCCACCTCCATAGGTGAGAACTCGGAGTCAGGGCGGCTGCAGTAGTTCAGATGGAGGGAGCGTCGAGACTCCGGCAGGTGTTGGTAACGCCGTCTCTCTTAACATATCGTCAAGACGGATGAATGTGGCGATGAGAGTATCAAAGTGCATCTCTTCTTCCCGACATGCGAGTTCCATCTTGATGTCCTCCCGTAAGCCTCTCCTGAAGGCCGTGCGCAAAGCACACTCATTCCAGCCGGATGACGCCTCTGCCGTGCGAAAAGTCAGAACGTACTCTGCTGCAGGCCTCTATTCCTGTTGTAGCTGGAAGAGACGCTCACCCCCCCATATTTTCCCTCCGTGGGATGATCAAACACCGCTCTGAACCGAGCCAGAAAGGTGGAATAGGGAAGTACCACTGCCTCACCTCCTTCCCAGATCCAGCGCCTTTCCCTTCAATAACAAAATCACCAGCGCTATCTTAACTTGGTCGGATGGACATGCCCCAGGCTGACGCGCCTCCACATTTATTTGTTTTTACCGTCGTAGCGCTTTGGTAGGGCGAGGGGTCCCTCAAATGTGGGTAATGGCCCGGCCACCGGGAGACTGGGTGCACTCGCTGCTGCCGGAGGTGTTAACGGAGCGCGGGGCATATTGAGGTTGTGCAGAGCATTGAGAACTTCCTGCGTTACAGCGTTCAGCTGGGCAAGCTGCTGCTGGTGTTGGTCGAGGCACTGTGAGTTGCTGTCGACCGCCTTGGAAACTCCTGAAGGATTGCCTGCTGCATCCATAAGTTTGGGTGTATGATTCTGTGAGGAGTACCGAAGAATGTAAAGAGGCAGGACGCAGACGCAGGAATCCAAGAGATAAGGTTTTACTTTATCTAGCACAGAAAATAACAAAGCACGAAAATACACGACACGAAGCAAACCATCACACACAACCCATGCTGAACAGTCCAGGGCTAAATGGTGGTAGTGATGAGATGCTGAGGTGCAGGTGCGCTGGAGGTGATTGGTGCGTTGGTTTTCCCTCCCTGTGTTGACGGGTGGTGCGTTCAGACCGGTGGCTCAGTAGACCTGCGAATCAGAGCGCTGGAGGGGAGCAACGGGAGGTGACACCAGGCTCAAGGACAGAACTACATACACTTAAATGGAGAGGATAAATACATTAGAAGCTGAGTGATTGACAAGGACAAGTTTGTTGTCGGACAACAATAGAATGTTCATGATTTATTTTCATTTATTTTTCACTAATCTTGCACTCCAGTATCTCTATTTGCACATCATAATTTGCACATCCTTCATTCCTGTGTTAATGATGATAATTCTGTAATTTATTTCTACTCTATAGTCTATTTATTGTCCTACCTCCCAACCTTACTGCATTTTTGCACTACATTTTGCACTCTGTTTATAGATTTTCTATTGTGTTTTTGACTGTTTGTTTAATGTGTAACTCTGTGTTGTTGTGTTTTTTTTTGTCGCACTGCTTTGCTTTGTCTTGGCCAGGTCGCAGTTGCAAATGAGAACTTGTTCTCAACTGACCTACCTGGTTAAATAAAGGTGAAATAAAATAAAAATAAAAATAAAATAAAACTTTAATGCATGCCAAGTTGGCAGCATGGTAAAGTTGGCAGCATGGTAAAGTTGGCAGCATGGTAAAGTTGGCAGCATGGTAAAGTTGGCAGCATGGTAAAGTTGGCAGCATGGTAAAGTTGGCAGCTAAAGTTGGCAGCATGGTAAAGTTGGCAGCATGGTAAACTTGGCAGCTAAAGTTGGCAGCATGGTAAAGTTGGCAGCATGGTAAAGTTGGCAGCATGGTAAAGTTGGCAGCATGGTAAAGTTGGCAGAATAATGTCTTGGTATAAAACGTATGTCTCTCTCCCCCTTTGCCCTCTCTATTCCTCTCCATTCTCTCGCTTCCTCTCCTCCCTCTATGTGGCTGTGTCCTCTCTGTGTCTCAGCCAGGTGAACACCTCTCCTCCCTCTATGTGGCTGTGTCCTCTCCGTGTCTCAGCCAGGTGAACACCTCTCCTCCCTCTATGTGGCTGTGTCCTCTCCATGTCTCAGCCAGGTGAACACCTCTCCTCCCTCTATGTGGCTGTGTCCTCTCCATGTCTCAGCCAGGTGAACACCTCTCCTCCCTCTATGTGGCTGTGTCCTCTCCATATCTCAGCCAGGTGAACACCTCTCCTCCCTCTATGTGGCTGTGTCCTCTCCATGTCTCAGCCAGGTGAACACCTCTCCTCCCTCTATGTGGCTGTGTCCTCTCCATGTCTCAGCCAGGTGAACACCTCTCCTCCCTCTCTTTGTGCTAAAGAAAAGGAAGAGAGAAAGAGAGAGTGCGTTCAGAAACAAAGGAGCGATGTCTCACCAAGGATGTCCAGAGAAAGAAAAGCAAAACATGTTCTTTCGAGGAAGAGGGAGGGGAGGATGGCATTGTGTCCTCTTTCCTGTGGCATTATGTCCTCTTTCCTGTGGCATTATGTTCTCTTTCCTGTGGCATTGTGAAATAAACCACATCCATGTTCTCCTTTTGGTAGGTATTTTCATTATTAAACATGCAATGAACTACACAGAGGGAAAAGTACACTGTTCATTCAGCACCACAGACAGAACTCTTAACGGGTGACGCACAAAAACACAAGAAAGAGAGAGAGCTCAACATTACATTTAAACTACTCAATCAGTGTGAGGAGTGAAGTCTCTGATGGGCGTTGACTAGAGCAGTGAAGTCAGGTATAGTTTCTGACGTCGCTATGCACAGGATTGCTGAGAGGTTAGAGTCAGTAAGAGATGATCTGTGCCTTGACTTGTTATATTTCATCACTGAAAATGTCTGTTCACATACATAGGTTGACCCAAAAAGTACAAACATCTTCTGAGCATGACTTCTAATCTTTGGAAAGTTTTGTTCATCGAGAGATGCATAGAACCTCGTCAGTTATTTTGTTTTGAATAGTTCTCCAATCACTGCGTCAGACTGAAGATCGATAAGGTCAAGTTGCAGGTCAGTGGGAGCGTTATCCACATTGAAGGTGAAAGGAGAGGAAACCAACAACATGTCATTTTCCAAAACACCGTTCAAAGCATGCAGCAGTGATGTATACTACTCCCGCTGGTCATCTGATAGGTAACAGACTAGTAGTGTCGGAAGGTGGGTGAGATTGTTGGCTTCTACTTGGCGGGTCAGGAGGAGTAATCCCTCTCTCTCTCTCCCCCTCTCTCTCTCTATCCCTCTCTCTCTCTCCCTCTCTCTCTATCCCTCTCTCTCTCTCTCTCTCTCTCTCTCTCTCTCTCTCTCTCTCTCTCTATCCCTCTCTCTCTCTCCCTCTCTCTCTATCCCTCTCTCTCTCTCTCTCTCTCTCTCTCTCTCTCCCTCTCTCTCTCTCTCTCTCCCTCTCTCTCTATCCCTCTCTCTCTCTATCCCTCTCTCTCTATCCCTCTCTCTCTCTCCCTCTCTCTCTCTCTATCCCTCTCTCTCTCTCTCTCTCCCTCTCTCTCTCTCTATCCCTCTTTCTCTCTCCCCCTCTCTCTCTCTATCCCTCTCTCTCTCTCTATCCCTCTCTCTCTCTCCCCCTCTCTCTCTATATCCCTCTCTCTCTCTATCCCTCTCTCTCTCTCCCTCTCTCTCTCTATCCCTCTCTCTCTCTCCCCCTCTCTCTCTCTATCCCTCTCTCTCTCTATCCCTCTCTCTCTATTCCTCTCTCTCTCTATCCCTCTCTCTCTATGCCTCTCTCTCTCCCTGCCTCTCTCTCTATCCCTCTCTCTATCCCTCTCTCTCTATCCCTCTCTCTCTCTATCCCTCTCTCTCTATGCCTCTCTCTCTCTCTCTCTCTCTCTCTCTGCCTCTCTCTATCCCTCTCTCTATGCCTCTCTCTCTCTGCCTCTCTCTCTATCCCTCTTTCTCTCTCCCCCTCTCTCTCTCTATCCCATCCTCCTCCTTTCTCTCTCTCTCTCTCTCTCTCTCTCTCTCTCTCTCTCTCTCTCTCTCTCTCTATATATATATATATATATATATATCTCCAACCATTCATCTCTCTCTCTCCATCCATCCATTTCTCACCTCTTCACCTCTCTCCCTCTGTCTCTAAGGGTTTAGAACAGAGTTCTCCTGGTCCAGGTTGTTCTGATAGCTCTGTAGGTTAGTTGGGTCACCCTGCAGGCAACACCAGGGTTGTGGTTTGAATTCTCACATCAGCCACATAACTGAATGTATGTGTTAACTGTCAATTATTTGGATACAAATGTCTGCTTAACTACCTCTCTCTCTCAGGGATCTTAGTATGAACAGCATCAGTGAGATGCAGCCCAGAGCCTTCCACAGACTGCACCTGCTAACAGAGCTGTGAGTACCACACACACACAGAGAGCTGAGTACCACACACACACACAGAGCTGTGAGTACCACACACACACACACAGAGCTGTGAGTACCACACACACACAGAGAGCTGAGTACCACACACAAACACAGAGCTGTGAGTACCCCCCACACACAAAGCTGTGAGTACCACACACACACAAAGCTGTGAGTACCACACACAAACACAGAGCTGTGAGTACCCCACACACACAGAGAGCTGAGTACCACACACAAACACAGAGCTGTGAGTACCCCACACACACAAAGCTGTGAGTACCACACACAAACACAGAGCTGTGAGTACCTCACACACACACAAAGCTTTGAGTACCACACACACACAAAGCTGTGAGTACCACACACACAGAGCTGTGAGTACCCCACACACACAAAGCTGTGAGTACCACACACACAGAGCTGTGAGTACCCCACACACACAAAGCTGTGAGTACCACACACACACACACAAAGCTGTGAGTACCACACACACACTGTCACAGTGCATTGGTAGGGGATGAGGCGCAGAGCTAGAGGTACGTGCAGACATGTTTATTTATAATAGACTCAAACTAACAAAACAAGAAACGCAAGAGAATACCGTGAACTGGTGACAAGCATCCAGCCAGCCAGCCAGCCAGCCAGCCAGCCAGCCAGCCAGCCAGCCAGCCAGCCAGCCAGTCAGCCAGCAAGCACACACAAGAATCCACACCCACAGGTGGAAACAACAGAACATACATAGGATCCCCAATTAGAGACAACTCTAGACAGCTGCCTCTAATTGGGGATTGAATAAACTGAACAGTCTTGTCAGGTCCTGACTGTGGCCCTACAGCTCCCACTAGAGGGAGCCAGAGACCTGGCCTCAGTCAGAGCCTGACACACACACACACACACACACACACACACACAAACACACAAAGCTTGGAGTACCACACACACACACACACACACACAGAGAGGTCAGAAGAATCCTAATAAGCAGCTATATAGTGTGTTATGTCATGTTAGTAAGTAGAGCAGATATAGAGTGTGTTATGTCATGTCAGTAAGTAGAGCAGATATAGAGTGTGTTATGTCATGTCAGTAAGTAGAGCAGATATGGAGTGTGTTATGTCATGTCAGTAAGTAGAGCAGATATAGAGTGTGTTATGTCATGTCAGTAAGTAGAGCAGATATGGAGTGTGTCATGTCATGTCAGTAAGTAGAGCAGATATAGAGTGTGTTATGTCATGTCAGTAAGTAGAGCAGCCCAGCCGATGGCCCTGTCTGAATAAACATGTTTATGCCCTGAGGGTGGAACAGTGTGTGTGTTTAACTGAGCCTACCAGCACCAGCTGCTTTCTTTACTAATGTCCCTCACTAGTCAGGCATGAGGTGTGTGTGTGTGTGTGTGTGTCTGTGTGTGTGTGTGTGTGTGTGTGTGTGTGTGTGTGTGTGTGTGTGTGTGTGTGTGTGTGTGTGTGTGTGTGTGTGTGTGACAGACTGGGTTTGTGTAATAGGGTATGTCCGCCCTTGTCCCGCACTGGGCTTGAACCGTGGACATCACAACAACACCTTGTGGTTAGTGTCCGTCCTGAGATTGGAACGTTGGGAGTTTGGCCAAGTCATAGAAAATATGGTAAAAATGGGAACCAATGTGTCTCTGCTTGGCACTCAGCCTTAAGGAGATAGATTGGGGGTAAGGCCCTGTGATAGTCTAGTGTCCTGTCCAGATGGTGTCCTGTACATCAAGCTGTCTCACTACAGAAACAGGAGGTAGACTAGTGTCCTGTCCAGGGGTTATACTTGTACATCAAGCTGTCTCACTACAGAAACAGGAGGTAGACTAGTGTCCTGTCCAGGGGTTATACTTGTACATCAAGCTGTCTCACTACAGAAACAGGAGGTAGACTAGTGTCCTGTCCAGGGGTTATACTTGTACATCAAGCTGTCTCACTACAGAAACAGGAGATAGACTAGTGTCCTGTCCAGGGGTTATACTTGTACATCAAGCTGTCTCACTACAGAAACAGGAGGTAGACTAGTGTCCTGTCCAGGGGTTATACTTGTACATCAAGCTGTCTCACTACAGAAACAGGAGATAGACTAGTGTCCTGTCCAGGGGTTATACTTGTACATCAAGCTGTCTCACTACAGAAACAGGAGGTAGACTAGTGTCCTGTCCAGGGGTTATACTTGTACATCAAGCTGTCTCACTACAGAAACAGGAGATAGACTAGTGTCCTGTCCAGGGGTTATACTTGTACATCAAGCTGTCTCACTACAGAAACAGGAGATAGACTAGTGTCCTGTCCAGGGGTTATACTTGTACATCAAGCTGCCTCAAGCTACAGAAAGCTCCAGCGCATGCAAGGCTACTTACTTTGTAAAAGCACAATAAGCCAAGGAAATCACAACACAGCATCACACTTTAGAACCAATCTACTATAAATACTCACTGATACTATCTACTATAAATACTCACTGATACAATCTACTATAAATACTCACTGATACAATCTACTATAAATACCCATCTGTCTTCTCCTGTCTCTCTCTTCTATCTTCTCCTCTCTCTCACTTTTCTCCTTTCTCTTGCTTCTCCCTGTCTTTCTCCCTTCTCTCTCCACCCCTCTCCCTCCTTTCTTTCTCTCTCTCCGTTGATCTGTAACCCCTCTCATTAACTACTTTGATCACTGCGCCTCTTCTACCCTCACCTCATCACCATCATGCACCTCTCAATCAAACAAATAAATTACCCCTATACCACCCCAACCATATCAAAGTTACTGTGGCTTTAAACTCTGTCTCCTGTCTGTGTGTTTCTGGGTTTCTCCTGCTTTTACCGGTAGCCTTCTTGATCCTGCTGCTTGTTCTGTCATTATCTATAATCACAGCTTTTATTTAATGTAGCTACCATTCCTTTCATACTCACCCTGTCCCTGTGATGTGTGTTTCTGCTGAATCATCAATCAGTCTGAAAGTTGGTCCTCACAAAACAAACTATATTTCATCAGCTGTTGGTACTCACAGGTCACTTTTTCAAATCCTTGTGGATTTATTTTTTGTGAATCATGGAGATTGAAGCCAGGCAAACACCACACTTATTCATCTTTGTGGATGAGGCTGGTTTCAACTTGGCCAAAACACGGCTGCGAGGAAGGAATGTGATTGGGAAAAGAGCCACAGTGGATGTCCCGGGCCAGAGGGGTGCCAACATCACAATGTGTGCAGTAATATCCTCTGATGGATTGCTGTTACACAAACTGCTAATTGGGCCATACAACACTGAGCGTCTCATTTCATTCCTGGATGGTCTCTATGGAAGGGTTGTGCCAGGTGAGGAAAGGGTTGCAGTGAGGTGAAATCGGCCAACGTTTGTAGTTGTATGGGACAATATGGCATTTCACCACTCCCATACAGTCACAGAGTGGTCTGTAGCCCATCCCAGGATGGTGTCACTTTTCCTCCCACCTTACTCTCCATTCCTCAACCCCATAGAGGAATTATTTTCCTCACGGAGGTGGAAGATTTATGACCACCATCCACATTATCAAATACCCTCCTGGACGCAATGAATGCTGAATGCCTGGACATATCTGCAGAAGATTGCCAGGGATGGACCAGGCATGACAAAAGATTATTTCCTAGGTGTATTGCCCAAGATGACATCAGGTGATGTGGATGAGAACCTGTGGCCAAATGCAGAAGACGGGGTTGACTAGCATTGCTACTGTATCTGTATCGGTAGATGGCGTATATACAAGTTATTGTATTTTGGAATCACTCAATGCAAATGACATAAAACATATGGAAGCATATTGCATCATGTCTGATGAGACATTAACATACTGACTCTAACCCTGAGATATTAACATACTGACTCTAACCCTGATACATTAACATACTGACTCATATGATGACCTCGGGGAGGGAGGTGTTTGATCAGATGTTTGATGGGATGTTTGATCAGATGTTTGATCAGATGTTTGATCAGATGTTTGATCAGATGTTTGAACAGATGTTTGATCAGATTTGTGTGTGGAAGTAATGAAGCTGCTTTTTGTTTTATACTATTAACAAATTATGTATCTCTCTATCTCCCTTTCTCTCTCCAGGCATATCTCAGGGAACCAGTTGAGGTACATCTCTGGCCTCGCTCTCCTTGGTCTACACAATCTCAAAGTGTTGTAAGTACACACACACACACACACACACACACACACACACACACACACACACACACACACACACACACACACACACACACACACACACACACACACACACACACACACACACACACACACACACACACACACACACACACACACACATGGTGGGTGGTATGTGTCTGTTTAAATAAAACACACCCCAGGGTCATGAATTATTAACCCTCCTTAAAGCTCACAACCACCCACAGAGTTCTGAACAAGTGTCTTAACTCCATCCCCCACAAACATCAAAGCCACTGTTATTATCCCTGCTAACTGGGTTGTCAAAAAAACTCCTATTTTCACATAACTTATAAAGCTCATTCTGTTTTCATTTATTCAGAAGTAAGAAGCTGTAAGCAGTGAGCTGTGGTGGGCTGATGCACAGTCCTGGGGCTGGTTGGGGCTGTTATTGGCTCCATCCTGGAGGAAGAGAGAGACAGAGGAGGGGAGCAAGAGAGAGAGAGGGGTGGGGGAGGAATGGGGGGAGGGAGAGAGAGAGAGAATTACTTGATTATGTATGTGTCACGACTCCCTCCGAAGCTGCCTCCTTCCCTTGTTCGGACAGGCTTCCGTTTTCGTCGTCACCGGCCTTCTAGCCACTCCCCATTCATATTCCATTGGTTTTGTCTTGTCGTTACTCACACCTGGTTCATATCCCCTCGTTAGTATTTGTGTGTATATACCCTCTGTTCCCCCATGTCTTTGTGTATATATACCCTCTGTTCCCCCCATGTCTTTGTGTGTATATACCCTCTGTTCCCCCCATGTCTTTGTGTATATATCCTCTGTTCCCCCATGTGTTTGTGTGTATATACCCTCTGTTCCCCCATGTCTTTGTGTGTATATACCCTCTGTTCCCCCATGTGTTTGTGTGTATATACCCTCTGTTCCCCCATGTCTTTGTGTATATATACCCTCTGTTCCCCCCATGTCTTTGTGTGTATATACCCTCTGTTCCCCCATGTATTTGTGTGTATATACCCTCTGTTCCCCCCATGTCTTTGTGTGTATATACCCTCTGTTCCCCCATGTCTTTGTGTATATATCCTCTGTTCCCCCATGTCTTTGTGTGTATATACCCTCTGTTCCCCCATGTCTTTGTGTGTATATACCCTCTGTTCCCCCATGTGTTTGTGTGTATATCCTCTGTTCCCCCATGTCTTTGTGTGTATATACCCTCTGTTCCCCCATGTCTTTGTGTGTATATACCCTCTGTTCCCCCATGTGTTTGTGTGTATATACCCTCTGTTCCCCCATGTCTTTGTGTGTATATACCCTCTGTTCCCCCATGTGTTTGTGTGTATATATCCTCTGTTCCCCCATGTCTTTGTGTATATATACCCTCTGTTCCCCCATGTCTTTGTGTGTATATACCCTCTGTTCCCCCCATGTCTTTGTGTGTATATACCCTCTGTTCCCCCATGTCTTTGTGTGTATATACCCTCTGTTCCCCCCATGTCTTTGTGTATATATACCCTCTGTTCCCTCATGTCTTTGTGTGTATATACCCTCTGTTCCCCCATGTCTTTGTGTGTATATACCCTCTGTTCCCCCCATGTCTTTGTGTGTATATACCCTCTGTTCCCCCATGTCTTTGTGTGTATATATCCTCTGTTCCCCCATGTGTTTGTGTGTATATATCCTCTGTTCCCCCATGTCTTTGTGTGTATATATCCTCTGTTCCCCCATGTGTTTGTGTGTATATACCCTCTGTTCCCTCATGTCTTTGTGTGTATATACCCTCTGTTCCCCCATGTCTTTGTGTGTATATATCCTCTGTTCCCCCATGTGTTTGTGTGTATATACCCTCTGTTCCCCCATGTCTTTGTGTGTATATACCCTCTGTTCCCCCATGTGTTTGTGTATATATACCCTCTGTTCCCCCCATGTCTTTGTGGGTATATACCCTCTGTTCCCCCATGTGTTTGTGTATAGGTACATTTTCTGCTGGGGACAATAAAAGGTCATACAACACAATTCCACAGATGTCTCAAGTTTTAAGGGAGCATGCAATTGGTATGCTTACTGCAGGAATGTTGCCAGATAATTTAATGTTTATTTCGCTACCATAAGCCACTTCCAACGTTGTTTTAGAGAATTTGTCAGTACATCCAACTGGCCTCACACCCGCAGACCACGTGTAAACACGCCAGCCAAGGACCTCCACATCTGGCTTCTTCAGCTGCGGGATCATCTGAGACCAGCTACCTGGACAGCTGATGAAATTGTGGGTTTGCAACACCAAAGAATTTCTGCACAAACTGTCAGAAACCATCTCAGGGTAGCTCACCTGTGGTGGGGTGATGGTATGGGCAGGAAACATTGAATACAATTACATTTTATCCATGGGAATTTGAATACACAGAGATACCGTGATGAGATCCTGAGGCCCATTCTCGTGCCATTCATCCGCCGCCATCACCTCATGTTTCAGCATGAAAACAAACAGCCCCATGTCACAAGGATCTGTACACAATTCCTAGAAGCTGAAAATGTCCCAGTTCTTCCATGGCCTGCATTCTCACCAGACATGTCACCCATTGAACATGTTTGGGATGTTCTGGATCAACGTGTACGACAGCGTGTTCCAGTTCCTACCTTTTCTTTAAGGTATCTGTGACCAACAGATGCATATCTGTATTCCCAATCATCTGTATTCCCAGTCATCTGTATTCCCAGTCATCTGTATTCCCAGTCATCTGTATTCCTAGTTAATTCATTTCAAATGACTGATTTCCTTATGAACTGTAACTCAGTAGATATTAATGTTGTTGACAGGATGCTTCAGAATAATCAGCTGGAAAGACTTCCCAGTGACATTCCATGGTTTCTACCCAACCTGCTGTCTCTGTGAGTAACACACACACACACACACACACACACACACACACACACACACACACACACACACACACACACACACACACACACACACACACACACACACACACACACACACACACACACACACACACAGCCTAAAGGAGTCGCAACAGTCCCATTAGTTAGAAAATCCAATTCATCTCCATCGTTCATTGAAGTTGATGGGTCATTTATAACAAAGGCTTTCAATATTGCCAATCATTTCAATGACTATTTCACTATTACAGTGGAATTGGCTTATCCCTCGAGTCAGGAGTCATGGTTTAGTGACATATTTTGAGTTTAAATGTCATAATACAAAGGAAAGTATTATAGTTATTTATAGTTATTTAGTGGACTACTTAAAAAAACAAAATATCAAATAAATATTATAAATAATTGAATAAGTAATAGCTGTCCCTCAATTTCATGTCACTGGTGTTAAAATGTATAAAAAACACCAATTTGAAAAAATGGCCAAATTCTTCCTGGGTCAAAGGTTCATTGGAGACGGGACTGTTTTGAAAAGCACATGGTGTGTGCACTCTCTCTTCATATGTTAACAATTTGATGATTAACTTGGTAATTTCATGCGAGGACTTAGGATGTTACACTGGTGTTATACAGTCGTATGCAAAAGTTTGGGCACCCCTGTAAGGCTGCATAATAATTTACTCTGTCGTCACAGAAAATGATCACAGTGGCATGCCATTCATTTTCTAATAAAAGCTGAGTACTGGGGTATTGTTCAGACAAAGATTTTTAGTGTAGCAATATTAAGTTGTATGAAATTAAATCAGATGTGAAAAATAGGCTATGCAAAAATTTGGGCACCCTTGTCATTCCGTTGATTTTAATACCTGTAACTACTTAGCACTTCTTAATTGGAACACACAATTGGTTTGGTGAGCTCATTAAGCCTTGAACTTCATAGACAAGTGCATCCAATCATGAGAAAAGGTATTTAAGGTGGCCAATTGCAAGTTGTTGTTCTCTTTGACTCTCCTCTGAAGAGTGGCAACATGGGGGCCTCAAAACAACTCTCAAATGACCTGAAAACAAAGATTGTTCAACATTATGGTTTAGGGGAAGGCTACAAAAAGCTATCGCAGAGATGTAAGCTGTCAGTTTCCACTATGAGGAACATAGTGAGGAAATGGAAGACCACAGGCACAGTTCTTGTTAAGGCCAGAAGTGGCAGGCCAAGTAAAATATCGGAGAGGCAAAGGTGAAGGATGGTGAGAACGGTCAAAAACAGCCCACAGACCACCTCCAAAGACCTACAACATCATCTTGCTGCAGATGGTGTCACTGTGCATCGTTCAACAATTCAGCGCACTTTGCACAAGGAGAAGCAGTACGGGAGAGTGATGCGGAAGAAGCCTTTTCTGCACACACGCCACAAACGCACATTTGGACAAGCCAGCTTCATTTTGGAATAAGGTGCTGTGGACCGATGAAACAAAGATTGAGTTATTTGGTCATAACAAGGGCCGTTATGCATGTTGGCAAAAGAACACAGTGTTCCAAGAAAAACACTTGCTACCCACAGTAACATTTGGTGGGGGTTCCATCATGCTGTGGGGCTGTGTGGCCAGTGCCGGTACTGGGAATCTTGTTAAAGTTGAGGGTCGCATGGATTCCACTCAATATCAGCAGATTCTTGGGAATAATGTTGAAGAATCAGTCACAAAGTTGAAGTTACGCTGGGGCTGGATATTTCAACAAGACAACGACCCAAAACACCGCTCAAAATCTACCTGGGCATTTATGCAGAGGAACAAGTACAATGTTCTGGAATGGCCATCCCAGTCCCCAGACCTGAATCTCATTGAGAATCTGTGGGATGATTTGAAGCGGGCTGTCCATGCTCGGCAACCATCAAACCTAACTGAACTGGAGATGTTTTGTAAGGAGGAATGGTCCAAAATACCTTCATCCAGAATCCAGACACTCATTAGAGGCTATAGGAAGCGTCTAGAGGCTGTTATTTTAGCAAAAGGAGGCTCTACTAAATATTGATCTGATTTTTCTGTTGGGGCCCAAATTTATGCACCTGTCTAATTTAGTTTTGATGCATATTGCACATTTTCTGTTAATCCAATAAACCTCATTTCACTACTGAAAATTACTGTGTCCATCAGTTATTTGATAGATCAAAATGAAATTGCTGATCCAAACACCCAATTATTTATAAATGGAGATCATGGAAATTGTCAGGGCTGCCCTAACTTTATACTGTATACTGTTACGTTGCCCTAACCTTTGCACACGACTGTACAGTTAATGGTAAGGGGAAAGGAAATTGGTGTCACGGTGAGTGTTGAGGGAACGAGGCGCAGAGCGAGAGAACGGTGCAAACATGTTTTATTCAAATAATAAAACCTCCTCTTTTTTCCTCTCCTCTCCTCTCCTCTCCTCTCCTCTCCTCTCCTCTCCTCTCCTCTCCTCTCCTCTCCTCTCCTCTCCTCTCCTCCAATCCCCTCCCCTCCTCTCACCTTCTCTCTTCTCCCCTTCCCTCCTCTCCTCCAGGCGGCTGGATGCTAACCTGTTATCTGAGGTGCCAGCACGGTCACTAGGTGGTCTTAGGTCTCTAAGACACCTGTGGTTGGATGATAACCGTTTAACAGAGATCCCTGTCTCTGCGCTGGACTCTCTGCCAGCCCTACAGGCCATGACCCTCGCTCTTAACCACATCACTCACATACCTGACCACGCCTTTAGCAACCTCTCATCACTGGTCGTACTGTGAGTAGACTCTGGTTGTGTGTGTGTGTGTGTGTTTGGGGGGGGTTTATGAGTGTGTGTGTTATCTGACAATGTGTCTGTTGTCTTTGTGATGTCAGTCGTGTTGAGACGTGTGTTTAGCTGTGATTGGTTGAAAAGCCTGTCCCTTGTTGTGATTGGCTGTCTTTCCGTGCATAGTCATCTCCATAACAACCAGATCCAGACGATGGGACAGAGGTGTTTCCAAGGTTTGCTCAGTCTGGAGACACTGTGAGTAAACGCACACACACACACACACACACACAAACACTGCTTGAGGAAAATGTATCCCATCCTAGGGAGTTCTCCAGATGTATAAAGGCAGATACAGCATGTTCTAGTTACAAGTTAATCAACCAGCTTCTTCACCATGTTCTTCACATTCAAATCAAATCAAATCAAACTTTATTTGTCACATGCGCTACCCACACAGTGAGTGTGTGGGTAGAATCCAGTGAGTGTGTGGGTAGAGTCCAGTGAGTGTGTGGGTAGAGTCCAGTGAGTGTGTGGGTAGAGTCCAGTGAGTGTGTGGGTAGAGTCTAGTGAGTGTGTGGGTAGAGTCCAGTGAGTGTGTGGGTAGAGTCCAGTGAGTGTGTGGGTAGAGTCCAGTGAGTGTGTGGGTAGAGTCCAGTGAGTGTGTGGGTAGAGTCCAGTGAGTGTGTGGGTAGAGTCCAGTGAGTGTGTGGGTAGAGTCCAGTGAGTGTGTGGGTAGAGTCCAGTGAGTGTGTGTGGGTAGAGTCCAGTGAGTGTGTGGGTAGAGTCCAGTGAGTGTGTGGGTAGAGTCCAGTGAGTGTGTGGGTAGAGTCCAGTGAGTGTGTAGGTAGAGTCCAGTTTCCTCTGACACCGCCTAGTATAAAGTCCTGAATGGCAGGAAGCTTGGCCACAGTGATGTACTGGGCCATACACACTACCTGGGGGATCTGGGGACACATGCCAAATCTTTTCAGTCTCCTGAGGGGGAAAAGGCTTTGTCGTGCCCTCTTCACGACTGTCTTGGTGTGTTTGAACCATGATCGTTGGTTGGTTGGTTATGTGGACACCAAGGAACTTGAAACTCTCGACCCACTCCACTACAGCCCCGTAGATGTTAATGGGAGCCTGTTCGGCCCTCCTTTTCCTGTAGTCCACGATCAGCTCCTTTGTCTTGCTCAGATTGAGGGAGAGGTTGTTATCCTGGCACCACACGGCCAGGTCTCTGACTTCTTCTCTATAGGCTGTCTCATCATTGTCGGTGATCAGGCCTACCACTGTTGTGTCGTCAGCAAACTTAATGATGGTGTTGGAGTCGTGCCTGGCAGTGCAGTCGTGGGTAAACAGGGAGTACAGGAGGGGACTAAGCACGCACCCCTGAGGGGCCCCAGTGTTGAGGATCAGCCTGGCAGATGTGTTGGTGCCTACCCTTACCATCTGGCGACGGCCCGTCAGGAAGTCCAGGATCCAGTTGCAGAGGGAGGTGTTTAGTCCTAGGGTCTTTAGCTTACTGATGAGCTTTAAGGGCACTATGGTGTTGAAGGCTGAGCTGTAGTCAATGAACAGCTGGTGCTCTCATGCATGCTTCAGTGTTGCTTGCCTCGAAGCGAGCATAAAAGGCATTTACCTTGTCTGGTAGGCTTGCGTCACTGGGCAGCTCGCGGCTGGGTTTCCCTTTGTAGTCCGTAATAGTTTTCAAGCCCTGCCACATTCCACTCTGATGTTGGTGGTTTAATCAACAAGCTTTATGTTCTTCACATTCCACTCTGATGTTGGTGGTTTAATCAACAAGCTTTATGTTCTTCACATTCCACTCTGATGTTGGCGGTTTGTTCAAAATAAATGAAAATATAATTCAAGTTAATTGCTGATGCCTAAAGATTGTTAAAATACATTTTGTGTGTGTGTGTGTATATGTGTGTGTGTGCATGTGCTGTATTCATGGTGGTCTAGTGAACAATGTTTTAGGCACATGTTATTTAATGGCCTGCTGAAGTCTTAAAAATGACGTGTTCAATTTTATGAGTGAGTGAGTGTGTGTGTGTATGTGTTCCGCTCTGCTTAACCCTCTATTTAAAACTCATTATCCATGCTGGGAAATGTGGAGAACAGGGTGCGAGTCTGGAGAGATGGCGGGAGAGAGTGAAGAAGGGAGGGAGGGATGGAGAGAGGAGGAGAGATGGATGGAGAGAGGAGGATGAGGGATGGAGAGAGGAGGAGAGATGGATGGAGAGAGGAGGAGGGAGAGAGTGATGAAGGGAGGGAGGGATGGAGAGAGGAGGAGAGATGGATGGAGAGGGGAGGATGGAGGGATGGAGGGAGAGATGGAGAGAGGAGGAAGGAGGGATGGAGAGAGGAGGAGGGAGGGATGGAGAGAGGAGGAGGTAGGGATGGAGAGAAGAGGAGGGAGGGATGGAGAGAGGAGGAGGGAGGGATGGAGAGAGGAGGGAGAGATGGATGGAGAGAGGAGGAGGGAGAGAGGAGGAGGGAGGGATGGAGAGAGGAGGATGGAGGGATGGAGAGAGGAGGAGGAGGGATGGAGAGAGGAGGAGGGAGAGAGGAGGATGGAGAGAGGAGGAGGGAGGGATGGAGAGAGGAGGATGGAGGGATGGAGAAAGGAGGAGGGAGGGATGGAGAGAGGAGGAGAGATGGATGGAGACAGGAGGATGGAGGGATGGAGAGAGGAGGATGGAGAGAGGAGGCCAACTGTAATAGATGGATGGGGCTAGTGTAGGAGTCCTACTGCAATAGATGGATGGGGCTAGTGTAGGAAACCTACTGTAATAGATGAATGGGGCTAGTGTAGGAGTCCTACTGTAATAGATGAATGGGGCTAGTGTAGGAGTCCTACTGTAATAGATGAATGGGGCTAGTGTAGGAAACCTACTGTAATAGATGAATGGGGCTAGTGTAGGTGTCTTACTGCAATAGATGAATGGGGCTAGTGTAGGAGGTCTACTGCAATAGATGGGGCAAGTGTAGGACACCTACTGTAATAGATGGGGCTAGTGTAGAAGGATTACTGTGATAGATGGGGCTAGTGTAGGAGACATACTGTAATAGATGACTGGGGTTAGTGTAGGAGGTCTACTGCAATAGATGGGGCTAGTGTATCAGTGTGTATGAGTCTGTCTGTACCAGGGGCTATATCATCAGTGTGTATGAGTCTGTCTGTACCAGGGGCTATATCATCAATGTGTATGAGTCTGTACCAGGGGCTATATCATCAGTGTGTATGAGTCTGTCTGTACCAGGGGCTATATCATCAGTGTGTATGAGTCTGTCTGTACCAGGGGCTATATCATCAGTGTGTATGAGTCTGTACCAGGAGCTATATCATCAGTGTGTATGAAGTCTGTCTGTACCAGGTGCTATATCATCAGTGTGTATGAGTCTGTACCAGGGGCTATATCATCAGTGTGTATGAGTCTGTCTGTACCAGGGGCTATATCATCAGGGTGTATGAGTCTGTCTGTACCAGGGGCTATATCATCAGTGTGTATGAGTTTGTACCAGGAGCTATATCATCAGTGTGTATGAGTCTGTCTGTACCAGGGGCTATATCATCAGTGTGTATGAGTCTGTCTGTACCAGGGGCTATATCATCAGTGTGTATGAGTTTGTACCAGGAGCTATATCATCAGTGTGTATGAGTCTGTCTGTACCAGGGGCTATATCATCAGTGTGTATGAGTCTGTCTGTACCAGGGGCTATATCATCAATGTGTATGAGTCTGTACCAGGGGCTATATCATCAGTGTGTATGAGTCTGTCTGTACCAGGGGCTATATCATCAGTGTGTATGAGTCTGTCTGTACCAGGGGCTATATCATCAGGGTGTATGAGTCTGTCTGTACCAGGGGCTATATCATCAGTGTGTATGAAGTCTGTCTGTACCAGGGGCTATATCATCAGTGTGTATGAGTCTGTCTGTACCAGGGGCTATATCATCAGTGTGTATGAGTCTGTACCAGGAGCTATATCATCAGTGTGTATGAGTCTGTCTGTACCAGGTGCTATATCATCAGTGTGTATGAGTCTGTACCAGGGGCTATATCATCAGTGTGTATGAGTCTGTCTGTACCAGGGGCTATATCATCAGGGTGTATGAGTCTGTCTGTACCAGGGGCTATATCATCAGTGTGTATGAGTTTGTACCAGGAGCTATATCATCAGTGTGTATGAGTCTGTCTGTACCAGGGGCTATATCATCAGTGTCTATGAGTCTGTCTGTACCAGGGGCTATATCATCAGTGTGTATGAGTCTGTACCAGGGGCTATATCATCAGTGTGTATGAGTCTGTACCAGGGGCTATATCATCAGTGTGTATGAGTCTGTACCGTACCAGGAGCTACAATACCAGTCAAATGTTTGGACACACCGACTCATTCAAGCGTTTTTATTTATTTTTACTATTGTCTACATTGTAGAATAATAGTGAAGACATCAAAACGACTATGAAATAACGCATGGAATCACGTTGCAACCAAAAAAGTGTTAAACAAATATATATATTTTAGATTCTTCAATGTAGCTTCCCTTTGCCTTGATGACAGCTTTGCACACTCTTCATTACCTCAACCAGATTTACCTGGAATGCTTTTTTTACAGTCTTGAAGAAGCTCCCACATATTCTCAGCATTTGTAGGCTGCTTTTACTTCACTCTACGGTCCAATTCATCCCAAACCATCTCAATTGGGTTGAGATCGGGGGATTGTGGAGGCCAGGTCATCTGATGCAGCACTCCATCACTCTCCTTCTTGGTAAAATAGCCCTTACAAAGCATGGAGGTGTGTTGGGTCATTGTCCTGAAGACAACAATCCCACTAAGCGCAAACCAGATGGGATGGCGTAGTCCTGCAGAATGCTGTGGTAGCCATGCTGGTTAAGTGTGCCTTGAATTCTAAATAAATCACTGACAGTGTCACCAGCAAAGCACCCCCACACCATCACACCTCATCCTCATTGCTTCACGGTGGGAACCACACACGCAGAGATCATCTGTTCTGTCTCACAAAGACACAGCAGTTGGAACCAAAAATCTCCAATTTGGACTCATAAGACCAAAGGACAGATTTCCACCGGTCTAATGTCCATTGCTCGTGTTTCTTGGCCCAAGCAAGTCTCTTCTTCTTATTGGTGTCCGTTAGTAGTGGTTTCTTTGCAGCAATTCGACCATGAAGGCCTGATTCACACAGTCTCCTCTGAACAGTTGATGTTGAGATATGTCTGTTACTTGAACTCTGTGAAGCATTTATTTGGGCTGCAATTTCTGAGGCTGGTAACTCTAATGAACTTATCCTCTGCAGCAGAGGTCTTCCTTTCCTGTGGCGGTCCTCATGAGAGACAGTTTCATCATAGCACTGTTGTTTCTCTTTGCTTATTTGAGCTGTTCTTGCCATAATATGGACTTGGTCTTTTACCAAATAGGGCTATCTTCTGTATACCACCCCTACCTTGTCACAATACAACTGATTGGCTCAAACGCATTAAGAAGGAAAGAAATTCCACAAATTAATTTTTAATATATTAGCACAATTACATAGATAGATAGATAGATAGATAGATAGATAGATAGATAGATAGATAGATAGATAGATAGATAGATAGATAGATAGATAGATAGATAGATAGATAGATAGATAGATAGATAGATAGATAGATAGATAGATAGATAGATAGATACTTTATTGATCCCCCGAGGGGGAAATGTCTTTGTCAAGCAGCTACAACTACAAATTAAACAACATTTTCATGTTGCGAAGGTAGGACCCGAGGAGCAGAGCCGTAGTATAAGGTAGACATTCCTTTATTGGTTCTAAAACAACAAACAATGACCAGATGCAACCAGGAACTGCACTATTTACCAACAATATCCCACACACAGGTGGAAAGGCAAGAACCTTAACAGCTGCCTCTAATTGGGGACCAACAAAACACAAACAGAGTTTCCCAGAACTCTCTCCTCTGTCAAGCCCTGACCTTTGCCACCAGGCAAACATAGAGATGCCGGGTGGTATCCCCACAGTCAGGACCTGAAAAACATTTTTGATACATCTGATTAGTACATAATAAACTCAGTGACAATAACATAATAATTAGGATATTATTAGGAGGTGCTAAGAAAACGACACCCTCGCTGGATGACACCCCATCTCAGGGATGCTCTCAGGAGCGCCGAGTCCTTGTGTGTGTTTTGGGCTCAGAGGAAAACAGCACAATAAATAAATATGCATTTTATGTGCTAACAATGTTTGGATCGACTTACACCTGCGAGTCCTCATTTTCCTCTGTGAACGTAGAGATTCACGACAGGAACTTGCTTCACGACAGGAACTTGCTTCACGACAGGTACTTGCTTCACGACAGGTACTTGCTTCACGACAGGTACTTGCTTTCACATAAGTCATTCGAGGACTGCCTGCGCATCAAAATCACATCCATCTCACGCGACATCCACAAGATCGTGTCCAAGGGGAAATGCAACTTTTCCTGTTGAATAAGTCACTTAGTGGCCTATATGACTGTAATTAGTAAATACTAACATTATTGTGAATGCTTAACATCCATACTGGGGAAACATCCTTACTGGGGAAACATCCTTACTGGGGAAACATCCTTACTGGAAAAACATCCTTACTGGGGAAACATCCTTACTGGGGAAACATCCTTATTGGGGAAACATCCTTACTGGGAAAACATCCTTACTGGGGAAACATCCTTACTGGGAAAACATCCTTACTGGGGAAACATCCTTACTGGGGAAACATCCTTACTGGAAAAACATCCTTACTGGGGAAACATCCTTACTGGGAAAACATCCTTACTGGGAAAACATCCTTACTGGGGAAACATCCTTACTGGGGAAACATCCTTACTGGGGAAACATCCTTATTGGGGAAACATCCTTACTGGGAAAACATCCTTACTGGGGAAACATCCTTACTGGGAAAACATCCTTACTGGGGAAACATCCTTACTGGGGAAACATCCTTACTGGGGAAAAGCATTTGGGAGTTTTTGCATCTCGAGTCCGAGATTTGTTTATTATTATATTGATATTTTTTATGAAAATAAGGATCATAATTAATTTGGGGCCAAATAATATTAATGGCGGGTCAGATTTGGGCCGTCAGTTGGGGAACCCTGTTGTAAAGGTACTGGCCCAGACTATATTGCAATATGACATATAAGGATAAATGAAGGTGTAGTAGTAATTAATTTGGGGGGCTTTGGCAGATTTGTCCCGCAGGCAGCCAGTTGGAGAGCCCTGCCCTAACTAGTCCCTAACTAGTCCCTAACTAGTCCCTACCCTAACTAGTCTCAATGGTTGAAACAGAAACTTTTACCCTCAAAACCAGATTTATACACAGAAAATTTGAGATCCATAAATTCTATTGAAGACAAGATTGATCAAACATTTAGTAATTTAGTCATCAATCATGTTTTATATTTATTTATTTCTCCCTCTCTCTCTATCATCTCTCTCCTCTCTCTCTCCTCTCTCTCTTTATCTGTCTCTCCTCTCTCTCTCTCTCTATCATCTCTCTCTCTCTCTATCATCTCTCTCCTCTCACTCTCTCACTCTCTCACTATGTCTCTCTCTCTCTCTCGCTCCTCTCTCTCTCTCTCTCTCTCTCTCTCTCTCTCTCTCTCTCTCTCTCTCTCTCTCTCTTTCATCTCCTCTCTCTCTCTTTCATCTCTCTCTCCTCTCATCTCGCTCTCTCTCTTTCTCTATGTCTCCCTCTCTCTCTTCCTATCTCTCGATCTCTCTCTCGCTCTCTCTCTATGTCTCCCTCTCTCTCTTCCCATCTCTCTCCCTCTCTCTCTCTCTCTCTCTCTCTCTCTCAGGGATCTGAACTACAATGATCTACAAGAGTTTCCTACAGCCATCAGGACCCTGGCAAAGCTTCAGGAACTGTGAGTCCCCCCCCCCACACACACACACACACACACACACACACACACACACACACACACACACACACACACACACACACACACACACACACACACACACACACACACACACACAGACACAAAACAGCACACACAGACACACACACACAGACAGAAACACACACAGACACACACAGCTGCCTGGCATCATGATAGGTTGTTTGTGTTATATTTATATAATATGTTATCTCTGTAATCAGGATAAGTGGTTTATGTTATATTTATATAATATTTTATCTCTGTAATCAGGATAAGTGGTTTATGTTATATTTATATCACATCTTATCAGTGGTTTTAATGCAGCAATCGGATACAATGTCTCACAACCTCAATAGTTGCACACACACTGGGCTATAATTTCTCTTGCAGTTAGCAGATGCTCTGACGTGTGTGTCTGTCCTAGGGGGTTCCACAACAACAACATCAGAGCGATCCCTGAGAGAGCCTTCGTGGGAAACCCCCAACTACAGACCATGTTAGTACCCACACACACACACACACATCCCCCAACTACAGACCATGTTAGTACCCACACACACACACACACACATCCCCCAACTACAGACCATGTTAGTACCCACACACACACACACATCCCCCAACTACAGACCATGTTAGTACCCACACACACACACACATCCCCCAACTACAGACCCCACACACACACACTGATAAACACACACACATATACACTGATAAATACACACAGACACACACACACACACACACACACACACACACACACACACACACACACACACACACACACACACACACACACACACACACACACACACACACACACACACACATAGACTGATAAACACACACACATATACACTGATAAACACACACACACACACACACACACACACACATATACACTGATAAACACACACACACACACACACACACACATATACACTGATAAACACACACACACACACACACACACACACATATACACTGATAAACACACACACACACACACATATACACTGATAAACACACACACATAGACAAAGGCCTTGATGAAGTTTTAAAAACAACATGACCTCTTCCTCAGTCACTTCTATGAAAATCCCATCCAGTCTGTGGGAAGATCCACTTTCCAGTTTTTACCCAAGCTCCATACACTGTGAGTAATGAGTGTCCTTCTCCAGTCTGAAGTTTGGATGTATGTCTTGGATAGCGGACCACATGAGTGTGTATGTGTTTGTGAGTGTATGTGTGTACCATCTAACTAACAAGTGCGTCCCTCTCTTCTCCAGCTCCCTAAACGGGGCGACCCAGATACGAGAGTTCCCCGACCTGAAAGGAACCACCAGCCTGGAAATACTGTAAGAGACATACATACAATGTCCCGTCCTCCCGCTGTAATGAGTGCATGGCCTCAGTCTCTCCTAACTACCTAATGAGTGTCTCATAGAACAGCAACAGAGACAGAAATAGACTACAAGAGTTTCAGAAGAGTTGTGCCACCAGGTACTGACACTTGTATCCACCAGGTACTGACACTTGTATCCACCAGGTAGGCTTACTAGGCTATTTAGCTGACACTTTTATCCACCAGGTAGGCTTACTAGGCTATTTAGCTGACACTTTTATCCACCAGGTAGGCTTACTAGGCTATTTAGCTGACACTTTTATCCACCAGGTAGGCTTACTAGGCTATTTAGCTGACACTTTTATTCAAAGCAACTTACAGCGGGAATCAAACCCGCAACCATGGCATTGCAAGCGCCATGCTCTACCAGTAGAGCCACAGAGTCTCTGGAAGGGTATAACAGCACACACATGCAGTGACTTTGAGAACATTCTGGGGCATTAGGATCTCCTTAGACCAGAGGGAAGAGTGCCCCCTACTGGCCCTCCAACACCACTTCCAGCAGAATCTGGTCTCCCATCTATGGACAAACCAGCCCCGACGCTGCTTACCTTCAGAGGCAAGCCAGCCGTGGTCCGGTTCATGCCAGTCTATTGAGCTAGCTGTCTCACTGTGTTATTATCACAGAGAAAGGAGAATCAACTCGCTTCCCTGGACCTAAACAATCATTACAATACCCCCCCCTCCGTCTCTCTACTCTTCCTCATCCCTCGTTCTCTCTCCTCTCTCTCTAGGACATTGACCAGGGCCGGTCTGTCTACTCTTCCTCAGGGGTTGTGTCAGCAGCTACCTCGCCTCAGAGTACTGTGAGTACTTTGAACGCAAGAATGTGCACACACACAATTCAATTGAACCCCCTAAAAGCACCAAGTGATCAAATCCCAAATCCAGAGAAATGCTTAACTCTGACATGAACCTAAAACCCCAGATAACACGATCATTATATTTTTGTCTGTGTGTTCACAGTGAGGTGTCTCATAATATGATAGAGGATCTTCCCAGCTTCTATCACTGCTCTGCCCTGCAGGAGATGTGAGTCAACATGGTGTAATGGTTCTAGGTTTGAAGAATGTTCCAATAGCACTATGAATTAAATAGTTGGAGTCTATAAATAAGTTTCACTGCTTGTTTTGTACTAATAGGTGTGTGTGTGTGTCTGTGTCTGTGTGTGTGTGTGTGTGTGTATGTGTGTGCGTGTGTGTGTAGAGGCCTGCAGTATAACCACATTAGGAGGATTGAGGGGAGGACTTTCCAGCAGCTCAGCTCTCTACGCTCTCTGTGAGTATTCTCTTTAATCTCTGTGAGTATTCTCTTTAATCTCTGTGAGTATTCTCTTTAATCTCTGTGAGTATTCTCTCTAATCTCTGTGAGTATTCTCTTTAATCTCTGTGAGTATTCTCTTTAATCTCTGTGAGTATTCTCTTTAATCTCTGTGAGTATTCTCTTTAATCTCTGTGAGTATTCTCTCTAATCTCTGTGAGTATTCTCTTTAATCTCTGTGAGTATTCTCTTTAATCTCTGTGAGTATTCTCTTTAATCTCTGTGAGTATTCTCTCTAATCTCTGTGAGTATTCTCATTTCTCTCTGTGAGTATTCTCTTTAATCTCTGTGAGTATTCTCTCTAATCTCTGTGAGTATTCTCTTTAATCTCTGTGAGCATTCTCTCTAATCTCTGTGAGTATTCTCATTTCTCTCTGTGAGTATTCTCTTTAATCTCTGTGAGTATTCTCTCTAATCTCTGTGAGTATTCTCTCTAATCTCTGTGAGTATTCTCTTTAATCTCTGTGAGTATTCTCATTTCTCTCTGTGAGTATTCTCTTTAATCTCTGTGAGTATTCTCATTTCTCTATGTGAGTATTCTCTCTAATCTCTGTGAGTATAGTCTTTACTCTCTGTGAGTATTCTCTCTAATCGCTATGAGTATTCTCATTTCTCTCTGTGAGTATTCTCATTTCTCTCTGTGAGTATTCTCTGTACCCTCTGTGAGTATACTCCTTACTCACTGTGAGTATTCTCTTTACTCTCTGTGAGTATTCTCTTTACTCTCTGTGAGTATTCTCTTTACTCTCTGTGAGTATTCTCTTTACTCTCTGTGAATATTCTCTTTACTCTCTGTGAATATTCTCTTTACTCTCTGTGAGTATTCTCTTTACTCCCTGTGAGTATTCTCTTTACTCACTGTGAATATTCTCTTTCCTCTCTGTGAGTATTCTCTTTCCTCTCTGTGAGTATTCTCTTTACTCTCTGTGAATACTGTTAGTGTATCAGATAGGCACTAAACACATCATTATGAATAAGGACAGTAATTTGTTCCCCCCTCCCCAGAGATCTCAGCTTCAACAGTATTGAGTGGATTCACCCTGATGCTTTCCTTTCATTCCATTCTCTGACCAAACTGTGAGTATACATCTACACACATATATCCCACCGGACCACCTCAGGAAAATCCCTCTCACACTCTGTGCAACCAGCTCCATAGTTTTATTTGGACAGAAGACAACTGTGTGTAACTTTGGTTCTCTTTATTAAAGCAACTCTTTAGGCCAACACTGAGAAATACTGTAGACACTGAGACACTAGCAGACAGACAGGCAGACAGGCAGGCAGGCAGGCAGGCAGGCAGGCAGGCAGGCAGTTAGACAGACAGACAGACACAGACAGACAGACAGACAGGCAGGCAGGCAGGCAGGCAGGCAGGCAGGCAGGCAGGCAGGCAGGCAGGCAGGCAGGCAGGCAGGCAGGCAGGCAGGCAGGCAGACAGACAGACAGACAGACAGACAGACAGACAGACAGACAGACAGACAGACAGACAGACAGACAGACAGACAGACAGACAGACAGACAGACAGACAGACAGACAGACAGACAGACAGACAGACAGACAGACAGACTGTAGTGTGTGTTGTCAATGTGAAGTTAATAGTGTTGGCTGGGACTCTACACAGAGTTAATAGTGTTGGCTGGGACTCTACACAGAGCTAGAGATGTAATCACATGAAAACCCCTTTCTCTAGATCCCTCCAAAGCACACCGTATTAGCAGAGAACAAATCAATTACATGACACGTACAAACATGCAAGGAGCACAGACCATATTTGGGGATTTCACAGTAAGGGTTTTCATAATCCTTTTAAACTTTTCTGAATTCCCCGCCCCCCACCATCCCCCCTATCCTCCCCCCCGTCTCTTTACAGGGACCTGAGTGAGAACAGTCTGACATCACTTCCTGTGGGCGGTCTGGGGGGACTGACCCATCTGAAGCTGAAAGGAAACATGGAGCTCCATGAGGACTTTAGCCCTGAACACTTCACCCACATGAGGTATGATATGACCCTTGACCCCAAACCTCTGACCCCTAACCCTTCCCACAGATAATGTACGATGACCCTAACTCTAAACCCTGACCTCTGACACTCAACCCTAACCCTTCAACCTAGAACACTTCCCACGCAGAACCACAAGGAATCCACGCACGCATAATTCTGAAAAAACTCTGCAGACTTTCAATCAGAATGCATAGGATTTTAAAGTAAAAAATAAGCTGCCAACTGATAGCAATGTTAAATAAAATGTACTTGTTGTTGAATTAGTTTTCTTCTGATTTCATTGATGTATTTGAATCACCCAAAAGTGTAGCCAGAGGTGTGAGTAAGAGGTGCCGGATGCAGACAGCTTGGTAAATGAATGACAGTTGTCTGAGGAGAGAAGTATCTACAGCCAGGAGCTGAGGAGTAAACACTAATAACAGCCAGAGACAGGGCTTCACTATCTAACCCTAACCTCATGGAGCTGTGTGAGGACTTCACTATCTAACCCTAACCCCATGGAGCTGTGTGAGGACTTCACTATCTAACCCTAACCTCATGGAGCTGTGTGAGGACTTCACTATCTAACCCTAACCCCATGGAGCTGTGTGAGGACTTCACTATCTAACCCTAACCTCATGGAGCTGTGTGAGGACTTCACTATCTAACCCTAACCTCATGGAGCTGTGTGAGGACTTCACTATCTAACCCTAACCTCATGGAGCTGTGTGAGGACTTCACTATCTAACCCTAACCTCATGGAGCTGTGTGAGGACTTCACTATCTAACCCTAACCTCATGGAGCTGTGTGAGGACTTCACTATCTAACCCTAACCTCATGGAGCTGTGTGAGGACTTCACTATCTAACCCTAACCTCATGGAGCTGTGTGAGGACTTCACTATCTAACCCTAACCTCATGGAGCTGTGTGAGGACTTCACTATCTAACCCTAACCTCATGGAGCTGTGTGAGGACTTCACTATCTAACCCTAACCTCATGGAGCTGTGTGAGGACTTCACTATCTAACCCTAACCTCATGGAGCTGTGTGAGGACTTCACTATCTAACCCTAACCTCATGGAGCTGTGTGAGGACTTCACTATCTAACCCTAACCTCATGGAGCTGTGTGAGGACTTCACTATCTAACCCTAACCTCATGGAGCTGTGTGAGGACTTTATTATCTAACCCTAACCTCATGGAGCTGTGTGAGGACTTCACTATCTAACCCTAACCTCATGGAGCTGTGTGAGGACTTCACTATCTAACCCTAACCTCATGGAGCTGTGTGAGGACTTCACTATCTAACCCTAACCTCATGGAGCTGTGTGAGGACTTCACTATCTAACCCTAACCCCATGGAGCTGTGTGAGGACTTCACTATCTAACCCTAACCTCATGGAGCTGTGTGAGGACTTCACTATCTAACCCTAACCCCATGGAGCTGTGTGAGGACTTCACTATCTAACCCTAACCTCATGGAGGTGTGTGAGGACTTCACTATCTAACCCTAACCTCATGGAGCTGTGTGAGGACTTCACTATCTAACCCTAACCTCATGGAGCTGTGTGAGGACTTCACTATCTAACCCTAACCTCATGGAGCTGTGTGAGGACTTCACTATCTAACCCTAACCTCATGGAGCTGTGTGAGGACTTCACTATCTAACCCTAACCTCATGGAGCTGTGTGAGGACTTCACTATCTAACCCTAACCTCATGGAGCTGTGTGAGGACTTCACTATCTAACCCTAACCTCATGGAGCTGTGTGAGGACTTCACTATCTAACCCTAACCTCATGGAGCTGTGTGAGGACTTCACTATCTAACCCTAACCTCATGGAGCTGTGTGAGGACTTCACTATCTAACCCTAACCTCATGGAGCTGTGTGAGGACTTCACTATCTAACCCTAACCTCATGGAGCTGTGTGAGGACTTCACTATCTAACCCTAACCTCATGGAGCTGTGTGAGGACTTCACTATCTAACCCTAACCTCATGGAGCTGTGTGAGGACTTCACTATCTAACCCTAACCCCATGGAGCTGTGTGAGGACTTCACTATCTAACCCTAACCCCATGGAGCTGTGTGAGGACTTCACTATCTAACCCTAACCCCATGGAGCTGTGTGAGGACTTCACTATCTAACCCTAACCTCATGGAGCTGTGTGCGGACTTCACTATCTAACCCTAACCTCATGGAGCTGTGTGAGGACTTCACTATTTAACCCTAACCTCATGGAGCTGTGTGAGGACTTCACTATCTAACCCTAACCTCGTGGAGCTGTGTGAGGACTTCACTATCTAACCCTAACCTCATGGAGCTGTGTGAGGTCTTCACTATCTAACCCTAACCCCATGGAGCTGTGTGAGGACTTCACTATCTAACCCTAACCTCATGGAGCTGTGTGAGGACTTCACTATCTAACCCTAACCCCATGGAGCTGTGTGAGGACTTCACTATCTAACCCTAACCCCATGGAGCTGTGTGAGGACTTCACTATCTAACCCTAACCTCATGGAGCTGTGTGAGGACTTCACTATCTAACCCTAACCTCATGGAGCTGTGTGAGGACTTCACTATTTAACCCTAACCTCATGGAGCTGTGTGAGGACTTCACTATCTAACCCTAACCTCATGGAGCTGTGTGAGGACTTCACTATCTAACCCTAACCTCATGGAGCTGTGTGAGGACTTCACTATCTAACCCTAACCCCATGGAGCTGTGTGAGGACTTCACTATCTAACCCTAACCTCATGGAGCTGTGTGATGACTTCACTATCTAACCCTAACCTCATGGAGCTGTGTGAGGACTTCACTATCTAACCTTAACCTCATGGAGCTGTGTGAGGACTTCACTATCTAACCCTAACCCCATGGAGCTGTGTGAGGACTTCACTATCTAACCCTAACCCCATGGAGCTGTGTGAGGACTTCACTATCTAACCCTAACCTCATGGAGCTGTGTGAGGACTTCACTATCTAACCCTAACCCCATGGAGCTGTGTGAGGACTTCACTATCTAACCCTAACCCCATGGAGCTGTGTGAGGACTTCACTATCTAACCCTAACCTCATGGAGCTGTGTGAGGACTTCACTATCTAACCCTAACCCCATGGAGCTGTGTGAGGACTTCACTATCTAACCCTAACCTCATGGAGCTGTGTGATGACTTCACTATCTAACCCTAACCTCATGGAGCTGTGTGAGGACTTCACTATCTAACCCTAACCTCATGGAGCTGTGTGAGGACTTCCCTATCTAACCTTAACCTTGGACCTCTAACACCTGACTCCTAAAAAATACTTCAGCTCTGAACACTTTCCTAGGATGGACCAGCCTCATGGTTTTAGTCTTTCAACCTTGTCTGCTTCAGCCGTCTCAGCAACCACCTGTAGTAATCGTCAGAAGAACACTCCCACCGCCCATCTCTTTATTTATTCCAAACAATCGCCTGTTTGGAATAGACCCAGCCACCAATAGAAGCTCAGGTGTTCTGACCCAGCCACCAATAGAAGCTCAGGTGTTCTGACCCAGTCACCAATAGAAGCTCAGGTGTTCTGACCCGGTCACCAATAGAAGCTCCCTCTATCTCCCCGTCGCTCATCCTCAAGTAGAGTCTGGGTCTGTTGGCATGCTCTCTGTCAGTACTGTGAACCTGTCTATTCTGATAGATGTGGGTCTGTTGGCATGCTCTCTGTCAGTACTGTGAACCTGTCTATTCTGATAGATGTGGGTCTGTTGGCATGCTCTCTGTCAGTACTGTGAACCTGTCTATTCTGATAGATGTGGGTCTGTTGGCATGCTCTCTGTCAGTACTGTGAACCTGTCTATTCTGATAGATGTGGGTCTGTTGGCATGCTCTCTGACAGTACTGTGAACCTGTCTATTCTGATAGATGTGGGTCTGTTGGCATGCTCTCTGTCAGTACTGTGAACCTGTCTATTCTGATAGATGTGGGTCTGTTGTCATGCTCTCTGTCAGTACTGTGAACCTGTCTATTCTGATTGATGTGGGTCTGTTGGCATGCTCTCTGTCAGTACTGTGAACCTGTCTATTCTGATAGATGTGGGTCTGTTGGCATGCTCTCTGTCAGTACTGTGAACCTGTCTATTCTGATAGATGTGGGTCTGTTGGCATGCTCTCTGTCAGTACTGTGAACCTGTCTATTCTGATAGATGTGGGTCTGTTGGCATGCTCTCTGTCAGTACTGTGAACCTGTCAGTGTTCTAGAACTCTGGAGTGTTGTTTTGAGTTCCGTTTTAGAGTGTTGAGGAATCTGGGTCATGACATGGTCACCTGTCTTTCTGTCTCTTGTCTGACACGGCTACCATGGAGATGAAACTATTGTGAGCTCCCTCATGGAGGTTAACTTTCCCAGATGTTTCTGAAATCTCTCTCTCTCTCTCTCTCTCTCTCTCTCTCAGGGTGGTAGAGATGCCGTATGCGTACCAGTGCTGTGTCTACGGGTCATGTGACAGCTACAAGTCCATCAGCCAATGGGAGACTGAGCAGAGCAGTGAGGAGGAGGAGCTAGACCAGAGGACCGTTGCCCTGTACCCCATCCACACACACACACACTGTAAGAACACACACACATACTGTAAGAACACACACACACACACACACACATACTGTAAGAACCCACACACACACATACTGTAAGAACACACACACACACACACACACATACTGTAAGAACCCACACACACACATACTGTAAGAACACACACACACACACACACACATACTGTAAGAACCCACACACACACACATGCACAGTACACACACACACACACACACACTGTAAGAACCCACACACACACACATACTGTAAGAACACACACACACACATGCACAGTACACACACACACATGCACAGTACACACACACACACTGTAAGAACCCACACACACACACACACTGCACACACACACTGCACACACACACACACACAGTGCACACACACACACACACACAGTGCACACACACACACACACACAGTGCACACACACACACACACACAGTGCACACACACACACTGTAAGAACACACACACACACACACACACACACACACACACACTGTAAGAACACACACACACACACACACACACACACTGTAAGAACACACACACACAGACACACACTAGGTTTCAGGGTCAGGGCAGGGTAACAGGGTAACAGGGGTAACAGGGTAAAAGGGGTAACAGGGTAACAGGGGTAACATGGTAGCAGGGTAACAGGGCAACAGGGTAACGGGGCAACGGTGCAATGGGGTAACAGGACAGGGTAACAGGGTAACAGGGCAGGGTAACAGGGCAACAGGGTAACGGGGCAACGGGCAACGGGGTAACAGGGCAGGGTAACAGGGCAACAGGGCCAACAGGGGCAACGGGGTAACAGGGCAGGGTAAAAGGGCAACGGGGTAACAGGGCAACGGGGTAACAGGGTAACAGCGGTAACAGGGCGGGGTAACAGGGCAGGGTAACAGGGCAACAGGGCAGGGTAACAGGGTAACGGGTAACAGGGGTAACAGGGGCAACAGGGGTAACAGGGTAACAGGGCAGGGTAACAGGGCAACAGGGTAACAGGGCAGGAACAGGGCAACAGGGTAACAGGGTAACGGGGTAACAGGGCAGGGTAACAGGGTAACAGGGCAGGGTAACAGGGTAACAGGGCAACGGGGTAACAGGGTAACAGGGTAACAGGGGTAACAGGGCAGGGTAACAGGGCAACGGGGTAACAGGGAAGGGTAACAGGGTAACAGGGTAACAGGGCAACAGGGTAACAGGGCAACAGGTTAACGGGGAAAAACAGGGTAACGGGGCAACAGGGTAACAGGGTAATGTCTGTGAGTCTGGAACAACTGCTGTTTCTACCATGTCACAGCCCTACTTAACCTCATATACCTGGCACAGCAACACACACTATAGACTCCATTATCTTATCTATAGACTCCATTAGCTTATATATAGACTCCATTATCTTATCTATAGGCTCCATTAGCTTATATATAGAACCCATTATCTTATCTATAGACTCCATTATCTTGTCTTTAGACTCCATTAGTGTATCTATAGGCCGTCATTGTAAATAATAATTTGTTCTTAAACGACTTGCCTAGTTAAATAAAGGTTGAATAATCTATCTATCTAAGAACAATACAGCACGCACACACACACACACACACACACACACACACACACACACACACACACACACACACACACACACACACACACACACACACAGTGTACTGACTTGTCTGTTCTGTTGTTGTTGTTTCAGATGAAACAGACCTGAAGATACAGGAATCTAAAGTACAGACCAACGTCCAGTGCACTCCTGTACCAGGTAAACACAAATACACACACCACTAATACATACTCCTGTACCAGGTAAACACAAATACACACACCACTAATACATACTCCTGTACCAGGTAAACACAAATACACACACCACTAATACATACTCCTGTACCAGGTAAACACAAATACACACACCACTAATACATACTCCTGTACCAGGTAAACACAAATACACACACCACTAATACATACTCCTGTACCAGGTAAACACAAATACACACACCACTAATACATACTCCTGTACCAGGTAAACACAAATACACACACCACTAATACATACTCCTGTACCAGGTAAACACAAATACACACACCACTAATACATACTCCTGTACCAGGTACACACAAATACACACACCACTAATACATACTCCTGTACCAGGTACACACAAATACACACACCACTAATACATACTCCTGTACCAGGTACACACAAATACACACACCACTAATACATACTCCTGTACCAGGTACACACAAATACACACACCACTAATACATACTCCTGTACCATCAATCTAAACACAATACACCATAATGACAAAGCAAAAACAGGTTTTTAGACATTTTTGCAAATTTATTACAAATAAAAGTAATCAGACCCTTTGCTATGAGACTCGAAATTGAGCTCAGGTGCATCCGGTTTCCATTGATCATCTTTGAGATGTTTCTACAACTTGATTGGAGTCCACCAGAGCAAAAACCAAGCCATGAGGTCGAAGGAATTGTCCGTAGAGCTCTGAGACACGATTGTGTCGAGGCACAGATCTGGGGAAGGGTACCAAAATATGTCTGCAGCATTGAAGGTCCCCAAAAACACAGTGGCCTCCATCATTCTTAAATGGAAGAAGATTGGAACCACCAAGACTCTTCCTGAATGCCAAGTGTCACGTCTGGAGGAAACCTGGCACCAACCCTAAGGTGAAGCAAGGTGGTGGCAGCATCATGCTGTGGGATTGTTTTTCAGCGGCAGGGACTGGGAGACTAGTCGTACAGAGAGATCCTTGATGAAAACCTGCTCCAGAGTGCTCAGGACCTCAGACTGGGGCGAAGGTTCACCTTCCAACAGGACAACGGTCGAACATCTCTGGAGAGACCTAAAGGTAGCTGTGTAGGAACGCAACCTGACAGAACTTGAGAGGATCTGCAGAGAAGAATGGGAGAAACTCCCCAAATCAGTTGTGCCAAGATTGTAGCATCATCCCCAAGAAGACTCAAGGCTGTAATCACTGCCAAAGGTGCTTCAACAAAGTACTGAGTAAAGGGTTTGAATACTTATGTAAATGTAATATTTCCATTATAATTTTTAATACATTTTCAAACCTGTTTTTGCTTTGTCATCATGGGGTATTGTGTGTAGATAGATGAGGATAAAAAAAAACATCTATTGTAGAATAAGGCTGTAACTTAACAAAATGTGGAAAAAGTCAAGGGCTCTGAATACTTTCTGAATGTCTCAACTTTTCTCGCCCGCCCAGGTCCGTTCCGGCCATGTGACTCCCTGCTAGGCAGCTGGTTGGTCCGTGTGGGTCTGTGGTGTATCTCCATCGTGTCTCTACTAGGGAACTCTCTCTTGCTTCTCTCGCTCTTCGGTTCGGCGGGCTGTCTCTCCCCACTACGGTTCACCACCGCCTGCATGGGCGCTGCCAACCTCCTCACCGGCGTATGCACATGCACGCTCGCCCTCGTGGACGCCCTCACGCTGGGAGAGTTTGGTCGTCACGGCGCCCGCTGGGAGTCGGGTCCCGGTTGCCAGGCGACGGGGTGGGTGTGGGTATTTGCGTCCGAGGCGAGCGTGCTGCTGTTGACCCTGGCGGCCGTGCAGTGTGGTGTGAGCGTGACGTGCGCCCGGGCCTACGGGAAGGCGCCCTCACACGGGAGTGTCCGTACGTGCGTGCTCTTCTGCCTCACCCTCTCTCTCACCCTGGCGTCCCTCCCTCTGGTCAATGTGGGGGAGTACGGTTCCTCCCCTCTCTGCCTGCCCTCCCCCCTGCATCCCCCCTCCTCCCACCCTCCTTCCTCTCTAGGCTTCCCTCTCTCTCTGATCATGATAAATGCTCTGTGTCTGCTGATAGTGACAGCCTCCTACATCCGTCTGTACTGGGAGCTGCTGAGAGGAGAGTGTGAGGCACTCTGGGACTGTAGCATGATTAAACACATTACCTGGTTGATTTTCATCAACGGTCTCCTCTACATCACAGCAGCCTTCCTGTCTCTCTGCTCCATGCTGGGGCTGCTTTCTCTGGGGGAGGAGGTGCTGAAGTCTGTCCTGCTCCTCCTCCAACCCCTCCCCTCCTGCCTCAACCCTCTCCTCTTCCTCCTCTTCACCCGAGACCACACCCACTTCTTGTTCTGGCCACATCCCAAGGCACGCCCCCAGTTACACCGGGACTGCATGCTTGAAGATTCGCTGGTCTCCGTGGACACGGAGAAGAGCTCATGTTCAGATTCGTCAACGCATGTGTCACTTGCCGAGGCCAACGCCCTCTACAGTGGAAGCCCTGCCCTCCAACCCCGGCTGGATCCAATCAGATTCTCCCACTGCTCCTCCTCCTCCTCTGTTCCTCTGATCCCCAGCCTGAGAGATGGAGAGGGAGAGGGGGAGGGGGAGAGGGAGAGAGGGAGAGAGGGAGAGAGAGGGAGAGGGGGAGAGGGGGAGAGAGGTAAGGTATGAATCACTAAACTACAATGGGACACAATCTCACTTGTAATGTAATGCACCACTGACTGACTGGGACCCTATGAGACACTATAAACCCTCATTCCCTCCTCCTCTCTCCCCTCCTCTCTTCTCCCCTCCCTCCTCTCTCTCCTTCCCTCCCTCCTCTCTCTCCCCTCCTCTCTTCTCCCCTCCCTCCTCTCTCTCCTTCCCTCCCTCCTCTCTTCTCCCTCCTCTCTCTCCTCTCTTCTCCCTCCTCTCTCTCCTTCCCTCCCTCCTCTCTCTCCCCTCCTCTCTTCTCCCCTCCCTCCTCCTCTCTCCTCCCCTCCCTCCTTCTCTCTCCTTCCCTCCCTCCCTCATCTCTCCTTCCCTCCCTCCTCTCTCTCCTCTCTCTCCTCTCTCCTCCCCCTCTCTCCTCCTTCTCTCTCCTCCCCTCCCTCCTCCTCCTCCCCTCCATCCTCTCTCTCCATCCATCCATCCATCCATCACTCATAGGGGGACCCTATAGACTATTACAGCAGAGAGCATTTGAAAGAGCATCAGTCCTGGAGAACATCTTCATTAATATCAGCAGCTCCACACAGAGACTGTTGAAGAGCCTCTACTAGAGTCTGACTACTAGAGTCTGACTACTAGAGTCTGACTACTAGAGTCTGACTACTAGAGTCTATTACTAGAGTCTATTACTAGAGTCTGACTACTAGAGTCTCTACTAGAGTCTACTACTAGAGTCTACTACTAGAGTCTACTACTAGAGTCTACTACTAGAGTCTACTACTAGAGTCTGACTACTAGAGTCTGACTACTAGAGTCTGACTACTAGTCTCTACTACTAGTCTCTACTACTAGTCTCTACTAGAGTCTGACTACTAGAGTCTGACTACTAGAGTCTTCTACTAGAGTCTGACTACTAGAGTCTGACTACTAGAGTCTACTACTAGTCTCTACTAGAGTCTGACTACTAGAGTCTGACTACTAGAGTCTGACTACTAGAGTCTACTACTAGAGTCTACTACTAGAGTCTGACTACTAGAGTCTACTACTAGAGTCTACTACTAGAGTCTACTACTAGAGTCTGACTACTAGTCTCTACTAGAGTCTGACTACTAGAGTCTGACTACTAGAGTCTGACTACTAGAGTCTGACTACTAGAGTCTACTACTAGAGTCTACTTCTAGTCTACTACTAGAGTCTACTACTTCTAGTCTACTACTAGAGTCTGACTACTAGAGTCTGACTACTAGAGTCTACTACTAGAGTCTGACTACTAGAGTCTGACTACTAGAGTCTACTTCTAGTCTGACTACTAGAGTCTACTACTAGAGTCTACTACTATTCTCTACTAGAGTCTACTACTAGAGTCTGACTACTAGAGTCTCTACTAGAGTCTCTACTAGAGTCTCTACTAGAGTCTACTACTAGAGTCTGACTACTAGAGTCTACTACTAGAGTCACCGGATGGTGATACAACCAGTCAGGATGCTCTCGATAGTGCAGCTGTAAAAGTTCCTGATGATCTCAGGGGCCATGCCAAATTATTTCAGCCTCCTGAGAGAGAATAGGCATTGTTGTGCCCTCTTCACAACTGTTCTGGTGTGAGAAGCCCATGTTAAGTCCTCAGTGATGTGGACCCCGAGGAACTTTGATCCTCTACTTGCAGAGAGAGGTGTTCAGACCCAGGGTCCTGAGCTTAGTGACGAGCTTGGAGGGCACTATGGTGTTGAACACTGAGCTGAACAGCATTCTCACATACAGTGAGCACCACAATTAATTGGACAGTGACACATTGTTTGTTCTTCTGGTTCTGTACTCTAGCACTTTGAGTTCGAAAGGATACAATGACAATGAGGTTGAAGTGCAGGGTATTTCATTTGAGGGTATTTCCATACATATTGGATGAACTGTTTGCCCCCCCCCATTTTCGGGCATCAAAAACCATTGGACAGTTTAACATCATGTAGAATAAAGTAATCATTGTTAATATTTGGTCTCATATCCCTTGCATGTAATGACTGGTTGAAGTCTGCGATGCATCGACATCACCAGACGCTGGGCCTGTACGCTGGGCCTGTACTGCAGCCATCTTCACTTCCTGCTTGTTTCGGGGACTTATTGCCTTCAGTCTTCTCTTCAGCATGTAAAATGCATGTTCAATTGGATTCAGATCCGGTGATTGACTCGGCCAGTCAAAGATTTTCCACTTTTTGGCCATACAGGCCCAAGCCATAACACCCCCTCCACCATGTTTCACGGATGAGGTGGTATGCTTTGGATCATGGGCATTTCTTTTTTGTTCTCCACACTTTCATCTTTCCATCACTCTGGTACATGTTCATCTTTGTCTCATCTGTCCACAATACTTTTTCCCAGAACTCTTGGGGATCTTTTAGGTGCTTTTTAGCAAACTGTAATCTGGCCTTTCTGTTCTTCAGGCTTATCAGTGGTTTGCATCTTGTAGTGAACCCTCTGTAGTCCTGCTGGTGGAGTCTTCTACGTACGGTAGACTTTGACACATCTACACCTGCATCCAGGAGTGTTTTTGATCCGTTGGGCTGTTGTCAGGGGGGTTTCTTCAGCATAGAAATGGGGGGGAACATGTACAAAAGGTGCTGTCATTTCTAAACGGTTCATCCGATATGAAAATACCCTCAAATTAAAGCTGACAGTCTGCACTTCATCAAACTCACAGTACTAGAGTACAGAACCAAAAGAACAAAATAAATATCACTATCCAGTTAATTATGGGGCTCACTGTAGATGTTCTTCTTTTCCATGTGGGAAAGGGCAGAGTAGAGTGCATTGTCTGTAGAGGCGGTATGCAAATTGGAGTGGGTCCAGTGTCTGGGATGATGGCGGTGATGTGTGCCATAACCTACCTTTCAAAGAATTCATGATTACAGATTCCTTTCCGCAGGTAGCCCTAGTGTTCTTGGGAACAGGAATGACGATGGTCAGTTTGAGAAATGTGGAGATTACAGACTGGGACAAGGAGAGGTTGAAAATGATTGTGAAGATGCCTGCCAGCTGGTCTGCGCATGTTCTGAGAACACGCCCTGGAATACCGTCCAGCCCTGCAAGTGTTGACCAGATTAAAACCTTACATCGGCCTCAGAGAGCGAGATCACTCAGTCCTCTGGGACGGCGGGGCCCTCATGCACGGCTCTGTGATGTTTTTGTCAAAGCGTTCATAAAATGTATTCATTTGGTCTGGCATCTAGGTCAGATGACAACAATGACAATGGTGGCTCGTTTCAACTTGTTTCATCTTCTTCCTGATGTTTACACTAATATGGCAAAAATGTGGTAACTAACAACTGTAACAATATATTTGAGACAAGTGCTCATTGTACAGATGTATTAATGTGTTCAATTAACATTGGAGACTAAATATAGTTAACATGTCAACAATGTAAGCCAACCCAGTGTGTTTTGCCCCATGGTTACCCACATCACTTCTGTTGCTAAACAACCAACCTGTCTACAGACCCCCATGTTCCCTTCGTTTTATCATTATAAATATAGAAATATAGGATTCAGAAATATAACCTGTAGATTGTTACAAACTGACTTGTTCTTTTGGATGTACATATGTTCTGTTGTGTGTATGTTAAAAAAGTTATGGTTGAATAAAAATAATATAGTTTTATACGAGTAGAGACTGGTCTCTGTTTTTAGCTTATGTTCATGTGCTTCCAAAAGGTGACCAATGTTAAATAGATACAAAATAAAAATGAATGTTTAACTCAGTTAGGTTCCAACATACTTTAATAAGAAAAGAATAATCTAATAAATCCAAGCAGAATTATATTAAGGCCTCATCACAGTATTTCCACAAGAGCTTTTTCCAATGGTCAGATTAACTCACAGCCTGGTTTTGGCTACTGTATAAAAACCTACAACTATTAGCAGGGTGACTCCTCTAACAGGTATGTTTTTACTTTTCAGAATCACAAGTGTGTGGGCACAGGATGAATATTGAAAATAAAGACGCTGAAAAGATTGCTATGACGGGTTAGAATGAATCCCAACTTTAGTCTGTACATAACTATACAAAAAGGTGAAAATCAAACACTTATAAAAGACAAACTGAAGTAATTACTGTACCAACACAAGGCGACAGGAGCACAAAATGTGTAACGTGCTACAGACATGTTCTCTTGGGGTCCTGGGGGTGTTCCTCGGTCTTCTTCTGACCTCTCTTGAGGGCCGACGGCTGGACCTGACCTTCTACACTGTCCATGGTCTCCACCACACACACACACACACACACACACACACACACACACACACACACACACACACACACACACACACTATTAATTAACTGCTGAAGTAAGTATCTTAAATGTTTTACATGTGCTTCAAATAAATTAAAGTTTGGAGCTATTTAATAATTGAACAGCATATTAAGGTCTGTAGCTACAGTTCCCTTAATGCAATGGCCTGGTATTTAATAGACATTACATTGACATGGCCTTACAGCACCACCCTGTGGAGAGAAGACACCACTACATTCAGTCACTTGGTCTACAGTCCACATATCTAACCACCTGTAACATTACCTTGTTGTTCTGTACAGCGTGTTTCTCTGTCCATCTCTTGGCTTTCTCCAGATACACCTGCTTGCTGTACTTCAACTCTGATGACTGGGAGAGAAACAGAAAGCTAACTCAGTGTGTGAGACAGATAAGACACGTACTCAGGGAGTTGAGATGAAATGCAAAAAAAAAACATTTGAAATAGGACCAATGTAAGCAAAATGGATGAATGATGAATTATACTGAACAGAAATATAAAACGGAACATGCAACAATTTCAAAGATTTTACTGAGTTATAGTTCAAATAAGGAAATCAGTCAATTTAAATAAATTAATTAGGCTCTAATCTATAGGTTAGGGTTAGGTTTCAGGGGTGCAACTGGTTAGTACATTGTCAAGCAGGACGGTAACGTGTGTTTGGGAAGCAAAAAAAAAAACACTAGTTTGAGTCGTTGTACGGACAGGGATAGTGAAGGAGCCAAGTGACCTTTGTCACATGGGCAGTGTGTGTGTTACTCACTATGTCAGCCATTAGTGGATCATCAAGGTTGGGTTCGGCCATCAGAAGCTGTATGGAGGTGAGCACTGTAGAGATGTTCAGGGAAGGTTTCCACGCACCCTACACACATAGACAGACAAGGGAAGAAGTCCTAAACATGGTGCAGAGGGTGCCTGTCCATGTTGTATCTTGGATGGGGGTGTATGTTTCTTACCATTGGTGGTAGTTTGTGTGTGTGTGTGTGCGTGTGTGTTACCCTGGGTGGTAGTTTAAGGGCGTCGTGACAGATGCGACCAGTGTTGTCTATGTTGGGGTGGTAGATGGGGGTCAGGAACCTCATCTTAGGGGGCTCAAAGGGATACCTGGTGGGTTAGGAGACAATCATCATTACACAATTATGATCATTGCACCTAAAATGTGTACTAGACCTGTATCTACTCAGAGATTTGAGTTATGTCAGTCACATCATACCTGTCTGGAACCTTGATCTCCAGTGAGAAGACTCCTCCTTCAAAAGGAGTTTCGGCTCCGCCCACTATCTCTACACAGGACAAGAGAGGCAGTATCAACACCTATAGATGTTTACATCTATATAAAACTACATTGACCACTACTATAACTCATGTTTAGAATATACTGTGTAAATAACAGATAATTGATCAACACCAATAGGCTATAAACCGCTGACGCATGAAAACAGTTCCTTCAACACATATACTAGCACCCACCGAAAGGCTACAAAACCGTACGGTTGACTGATCGATAAGTTGACTGATTGTTTAGTTGATGGCTACTCACGGGCCCGGAGCTCGTCCATCTGCCCCTCGGTCTGCCAGCACGTGATCCCCGGTGAAGGCTCCATGCTCAGCTGCTGCAGCTCGCGCTTCATACGTGACGTCCTCTGCATTCTCTCGCTCTGAGACACGCGGGGAAAGAAACGTTCAACGACTTAACGAACTCGTTACTTAGCTAACTACAGACTAACGACGTGACAAACTTTAATCGACAGAAGTCGGAATAGTTAGCTATCTAACGTTAGACATGATGTTAAAACGAGCTGGACACTGGTTGGGTATATTATTATCGACATTTGGGCATACCTGGACAAAATACTGTCGTTTTTCGCTTCAAATACACCTGTTGGCGAGATTTTTCCGAGAGAATAGTAGCTAGCTAGGTAGTTCCTGAACGGGGGTTTGAAATAATGTTTAGATTTTCCCTCCTCATACGTCACCGGAAATACGCCTTTGGTGAAGTGCATTGTATGCGTTGTAGTTCAAAACTTCTCATGGAAAATTGTAGGCCATCTACCAGAGTTTCATCCAAATTATAGAATAATCTGACACTAAATCAAAATTCATATATTCAGATTTATTTGATAAACAAAAGTGAGTCAAGGTTGCCAAGGTTTATTCTAATACTTAATACTTACAAGTGGCGCAGTGCTAGAAGCGTCACTACAGACAACCTGGTTCGAATCCAGACTGTATCACAACCGGCCGTGATTGGGAGTCCCAAATAAGATTTTTCTTATTAACTGACTTGCCTAGTTAAATAAAAAATTATATAAAATTCAGCTGGCATAGAGTACCACAGTAGGAGTCATAATACCCATAAAACCTAGCAGTCAAACAAGGAAATGGTTCCAATAGTTTTTCCAACATTCATTTTTTCCATTGGGGATTTTACAAACACTTAAATTAAGGGCTGTGTTTTATGTAGGCTTAACCTGGTGTGACTTTTATCAAGTTTGGTGGAGGAGGAATAATGGTCTGGGGCTGTTTTTCATGGCATGGGCTAGGCCCCTTAGTTCCAGTGAAGGGAAATGTTAAAGCTACAGCATACAATGACATTCTAGACGTTTCTGTACAATTTGAAAAATAAGCCATGGGAGTTTTTTGAGGGAGAATTAAGACGACTTTTGAGTAGTAAGACATGTATAAAAGCAACAGATGCCATTAATAAGAAGGGTCTAGAAGTGTCTTATAGGGTGAGCTACCGAGTGGCTAGGACAGGCAAGCCCCATACTATTGTGGAGGACTTAATTCTTCCTGCTGCCGTGGATATGGCTGGGACAATGCTGGGGGAAAGGCCCAAAAAACTATACAGACAATGCCTTCATCAAACAACACTGTGACACGACGCATCAGTGACATGGCAGGATATGTTTTGATACAATTACTGCTTTGCATACAAGCCAGTGAATTCTATGCGTTACAGCTGGATGAGTCAACAGACGTGGCGGGCTTGGCACAGCTCCTGGTATATGTCCGTTACGTTTATGGGGGGGGTCAATTAAGGAAGACATCCTCTTCTGCAAACTAGCACCCACTACGAGTGGTACGCGCGTGCAAGCAGTTGCTCCCGATGCCACTTGGGTACACTGCAGCATCCACCGAGAGGCTCTTGCTGCCAAGGGAATGCCTGACGGCTTGAAAGACATTTTGGACACTACAGTGAAAATAGTTAACTTTGTTAAAGCAAGGCCCCTGAACTCTTGTGTATTTTCTGCAATATGCAATTATATGGGCAGTGACCATGTAACACTTTTACAACATACAGAAGTGCGCTGGTTTTTAAGGTGGCAAAGTATTGACACTTTTTTTTATTTTTATGAGAGACGAGCGTAAAGTGTTCTTTACTGACCATCATTTTCACTTGTCTGACCGCTTGCATGATGACGAGTTTCTCACACGACTGGCCTATCAGGGTGAATGATCTGAATCTAGGATTACAGGGACTCTCCGCAACTATATTTAATGTGCGGGACAAAAATTAGGCTGTGATTAAGAAGTTGGAGCTCTTCTTTGTCTGCATTAACAAGGACAACACACAGGTCTTTCCATCATTGTATGATTTTTTGTGTGCAAATGAACTCAAGCTTCCGGACAATGCCAAATGTGATATAGCGAAGCACCTGAGTAAGCTGGGTGCGCAATTACGCAGGTACTTTCCCGAAACGGACGACACAAACAAAACAACCGGATTCGTTATCCCTTTTATGCCACGCCTCCAGTCCACTTACTGATGATATCTGAACAAGAGAGCCTCATTGAAATTGCAACAAGCAGTTCTGTGAAAATTGAATTTAATCAGAAGCCACTGCCAGATTTCTGGATTGGGCTGCACTCAAGAGTATCCTGCATAGGCAAATCATGCTGTTAAGACACTGATGCACTTTGCAACCACGTACCGATGTGAGAGTGGATTCTCTGCCCTCACTAGCATGAACTAAATACAGGCACAGACTGTGTGGAAAATGATTTAAGACTGAGATTCTCTCTAATACAACCCAACATTGCAGAGTTATATGCATCCTTTCAAACACACCCTTCTCATTAACCTGTGGTGAGTTATTCACCGTTGTTGATGAACAAATAAGGTTTTATATGTCAGATGGCTGAATAAAGAGCAAAATGACTGATTATTATTCTATTATTATTTGTGTCCTGGTCCTATAAGAGCTCTGTCTCTTCCCACGAGCCGGGAACAACATTTGATAGTGCGCTGACCCTGGTGATGGAGGGGGGACGCAGCTGGAGGTTGAATGTTTGAAGGGGTACGGGACTATAAAAGGTTTGGGAACCATTGCTCTACTGTGAGGAACTGTAGTTTGAATATATTATAATTCACAATGGAGGTTAAAGAAAACACTTTCCTACATGTCTGTACAGAAGGCGAGGTAGAAAAAACATTATGATGGTTATGAAATAAACCAAAACTTTTTTCTCACAAGTGTAGCAGGTTGTGACGCAATGTTCCCACTCCAAGAATGACAATGGTAAAATACTAATTGATAACGTGTAACGCCTGTGCCTACGACCTCGCCGGTGCCCCCCCCTCCGGCATGGCAGCCGCGCTCACACCTGACGCCCATCCCGATTCCACACGTACACACACACCTGCTTCCACTCACATGATTCCACACCCTTTATATGTTCCCCTCCCTGTGTTGTGGTGTGGATTATTGTTCATGAGCTGAGTCACACGTTATGTATCGATTTTGTCTTTAAACATCATCATTTTTGTGCTCACCACCAGACTGGCCACATTTGGCCACATTTGCTTGCAGAACTTATTGTCTAAACACTTGCCGGAAAACCAAATTAAACTAATCATTTTGACTAATTGAAGTCAGTATGTTGGCCACATTCAAAATTATTGTCTGCATGTGTGAGTTTTTAATCACAGATTTCAATGGCAGTGACAAGAAAAACGAATGGTTCCTCTTTGTCCACATCCAGAGGTGTTGGCTCACATGTGTGTGACCGTGTATCAGAGGCTCCCCTGTGTTTTAACAACTAAGACCTGACATACTCTTTTGGGTTCCATTTTGGCAATGGAGGGCCATTCAGGTTGACCAACATTAGGGCAGAACCATTCTTCAGCAGGAGATTGCTCCGTAGAGGGCTGATGATAGTATTCATTAGACTGAATCCTCGTTCACATTCAGCACTGATCACAGGTATTAGGTTCATGATATTGGTTAGATGGGCCAATCCATCTGGTATGACTTTGGTGTCCTTTATAATCTCGAAACCCCTCAAGAACACTTCTTGTGTCAAGTGTAAACTGATGTGCGAGCTGTTTGATGCAAATCTCTCCATAATGTTCATATAAGAGCTCAGGACAGTTTGCTGGTTCTAAAACGTTAAACTTTTCAAGCAAGTCCACATACATCAAGGTATTTTCAGCTGATACACTTGAATTTTTGCTTGCTACAGTTGTAAATAACCTCTCCTCCATGTTCTTAATGAGGGATCAAGGAAATGGGTTGAATCAATCTGCTTCATTCTCACATTAGCTTTTAAGGAGATGCAATGAAACTCTCTTTTTTTCTCTGAAGCATCCAGCCTGCCTTTTTTCACCTGAAACCACTATCATAGAGGAGAGTTGCCGAGCCGTTCTTCTCATAAGTGTGTCTGCTTGTGGCAGTGTGCTATTTCCCCTAATGAGTCATACATTAACCCTAAATCACATAGGAACTCCTGTGATTCCATCCTGGTCATCAAGCCTTTATACATGGCCTTTTCTTTTCATCCCTTTTGGCATCTTCTGCTGCAGCACTAAAGTGACGATGGAAGGCTTTGTATGTCCTTCACACAGCTTTAACTGTTCTGAAGCTACTGGCAGCCCAACCAACATCAGGCACCCTTCCGATCTTCTGCAGATTAACCTCCACTTCTTGTGCCCGCTCAGCCAGTTCACAATAGTTATTTGGTGACTTGAGGTAGAGGGTGTAAAGTTTGTCCATAAAAGTGGTAAAATTGTTCATGTTAGTTCCTTCTTTAACTGCGTCTCCCACTGCCAGTTCTAACCTATGATTAAGGCAATGCCAAACTATGAGATATTTCTGCTGAAGGCTTGTAGCTACCTCAGATTTTCTACCCAACATAACACTTGCACCATCACAAGCAAAAGCTATGAAGTTTCCCATATTTGTGTAGCAGGACAGTAAACTAGTTGTTATTTGCTCAGCAGATTGTCTCGTTTGTTATTACGGAGGTCAAGTACACCACCAAAGCAGACGTTTTACTAAGTGTTGTGGACTCATCAATAAGAACACTACATTTCTCATGTTGGGTTAGTATGTGTTCCACTATTTTCTTTCTCACCTCATTTGCTGTGTGATCAGTGATACTTGCTGCTGTGTATCTGGAGTGCAGAGTGGTTCCCATGTCAAGGCCATTTTGCTGTTGGAGAACCACCAACTCTTGGTAGTCTGAGTATGGCCTATTGTTCTCTGTAATGGAGTATGCAGTGTGAAACAGAGTGGCTGTTTCCCTTCTACTGGTTTACTAATTAAGCTTTTAATTGGACCCCTAGTTTTGGTGAATGTATCTGCTTTCTGGTGGCTTTTTGAAGTGCTGTGCTTATAAATCTTACTTTCGTAAACATGTCAACTGGTACTGGTGGTCACCATTATGACTGTAAGGTACCTTGGTGTCTGACCACTGTTTTGACAACGACATCCCCATTTCCTTAAGTGCACCAAGGGATGTAATCCTGTGGCATGTTGCACAACCAGCATAGTCCCCATTTACTACAAGCCAGGGATTCTCTTTTTTAAAGTGGAAGTGTTGTTTTACTGTCCAAATACTTGGGTAGCCTTTCAATCAAAAGTCTTTGTATTTTTTTCAAGAGTTTTTCATTTGTCAGGCTATTGGTTAAAGGTGCAACACAATATTTATTATTGATTGACCCTTGATCTAGTTCAGTCTTATTAATCACTTAAACATATTTAATAATGATATCTTACCTAGCTTGGTGACAGTGGGCATTTATGCTTACTTTTTGTTCTATATAGAGGGCATATTGGATGTTGTACAAATGCAGGAAACTAGCTTTAGATGGACCCCCAGATCCCCCGCCAGGTTATGCCCACCCCACTCCTAAATCCAAAGATAATTTAATTGAGAGAAAAATATATAAGTAACTTTGCGAAAACAAAATGGAACGGAGAGGGGAAAAGGCTGTACCTTACTCTCTACCGTCATCTGATTCGATATATATATCACCCTAATCATCGTAGGACCTTCCACCGAAGAGGTATTGACGAGCAAACTCCGAATATCAAACCAATATCCAAACTGAATACAATGTAATGCGGCGTTAACTGGAGAGAGCTCATTGGCACGACTGAATGAACCGAATCCGCTCGTCCGCTTTTTTATTGATTGTTTACCGAATCAAATATAGCACACACTCAGACATAATTGACAAGAGCATATAAAACAAATACTGTTAATTCACACTCTACTCTTGCTGCGCAAAGTTCGTCGTCAATTTTGGGCACCAGGCGTCCGTAGAGCCTCTCCAGAAAACAACACGCACCTCTCCATTTAGATAGGCGATATAGCGCGAGCGCGCAGTCACGCACACCTTTAGGATTGTGTGCATGGAAGTGATAAACACGCGCCTCTATGGATCCTTTCGATTTCGGTTCCCGGAAACAAGGATCATATGTCAACATAGTAGTCCGGCTGCATCTGAAAATCATGTCCAGCTCCTACGTTTGGATTCCATAATAACTTCTTCTGACCGTTAATGATATAAGTCTTATAAACAGAATTATCGTATTAGCGGACGGATTGTTGATCACCTGAGCTGAGGAAACTATAGAGAAGTATTCTACCAGTCTACTTCCGGACAGACAGGTAGAGGACGATGGAAGACAGAGGCAGCTCCCCACCAGATCTGATCAAGGTAAACTGAAGCCCTGATGTCATGAATGGGAAACGCGTCCAGGTCCTACAAGTAATGTTTCTGTTTAATAATAATATATAGAAAGATGGATTATGTTTGTTTTACACATGTTGTCAGTTGTTTTTACTCCCAGTGAATGATTGAGCAGTTCATTGAGCAGAGAAAGAGACACTTTCACTTTTGCATTTAGTTCTGCATGTGTGGTTTCAATCTAGCTATATATATATATATATATACACACTTTAATTCACTGATAAAGGAGACAGAATAGTTGTGGGTTTAACTGTGTTGTATTTGAAAAAATCTAACTTAAAATGATCATATAAAAAAATGTGTGTGGCAGGACGATGGAGAGCCCAGTCCTTTGGCTGTTCTCACTCCCCTAGCCCCTGGCAGAGGAGTGCTGTTCCCTCCATCTCGCTTTCCTCCCTGCTGTACCCTCCTCCCCCCAGTCATCACCCCTCCACAGGATGACCTGTGGCAGCTACCTGGAAGACTACGTGAGTCAAACACACACACTTACTTGTTGGCTAACAGCTATGTGCATGTATATGGTGTGTGTATGGTATGGTCAATCAATCAAATGTATTTATAAAGCCCTTTTTACATCAGCAGATGTCACAAAGTGCTTATACAGAAACCCAGCCTAAAACTCCAAACAGCAAGCAATGCAGATGTAGAAGCACGGTGGCTAGGAAAAACTCCCTAGGAAGAAACCTAGAGAGGAACCAGGCTCTGAGGGGTGGCCATTATAACAATATATGGCCATTAAGGCCAGATCTTTCTCCAAGGTGTTCAAACGTTCATAGATGACCAACAGGGTCAAATAATAATCACAGTGATTGTAGATGTTGCAACAGGTAAATACATCAGGAGTAAATGTCACTTGGCGTTTCATAGCCGGGCATTTAGATGTTGAAATAGCAGGTGTGGTAGAGAGAGAGAGAGAGAGAGTTGAAAACAGCATGTCTCGGACAAGGTACCACGTCCGGGTTCCATAGCCGCAGGCAGAACAGTTGAAACTGGACCAGCAGCACGACCAGGTGGACTGGGGACAGCTAGGAGTCATCAGGCCAGGTAGTCCTGAGGCATGGTCCTAGGGCTCAGGTCCTCCAGGACCAGGTGGACTGGGGACAGCTAGGAGTCATCAGGCCAGGTAGTCCTGAGGCATGGTCCTAGGGCTCAGGTCCTCCAGGACCAGGTGGACTGGGAACAGCTAGGAGTCATCAGGCCAGGTAGTCCTGAGGCATGGTCCTAGGGCTCAGGTCCTCTGGGAGGGGAGGGAGAGAGAGAGAATTAGAGGGAGCATAATTAAATTCACACAGGACACCAGATAATACAGGAGAATTACATTAGATAGGACAGACTGACCCTAGCCCCCCGGCACATAGACTATTGCAGCATAGAGACTGGAGGCTGAGACAGGGGTGGGTTGGGGACAGGGCCAACCAGGCAGGATATCAACAGACCACCAACCTACTACCCTGAGACAAGGCTGAGTATAGCCCACAAAGATTCCCTCCACTAACCTGTCTCTGTGGGATAATGAGTGTGTGTGGGTATAAACTGGTCTCTGTGGGATAAAGATGGTGTGTGGGTATAAACTGGTCTCTGTGGGATAAAGATGGTGTGTGTGTGTGTGTGTGTAGGTATAAACCCGTCTCTGTGGGACAAGGAGGATGTGTGCCATTGGCTGCACTGGGCTCAGAGGGAATATTCTCTCCTCAGAACTGAGAGAGGACGGTTTGAGATGAATGGTAGAGCTCTCTGCCTCCTCACCAAGGAAGATTTCAGACGACGCTGTCCTGACTCAGGTACGCCACTGGGGCGGGGGGCTCCTTTCTCTCTGTTTCCAGTATGAGCTCCTCTCTCTGTTTCCAGTATAACCTCCTCTCTCTGTTTCCAGTATGAGCTCCTCTCTCTGTTTCCAGTATGAGCTCCTCTCTCTGTTTCCAGTATGAGCTCCTCCCTCTGTTTCCAGTATGAGCTCCTCCCTCTGTTTCCAGTATGAGCTCCTCCCTCTGTTTCCAGTATGAGCTCCTCCCTCTGTTTCCAGTATGAGCTCCTCCCTCTGTTTCCTGTATGAGCTCCTCCCTCTGTTTCCAGTATGAGCTCCTCCCTCTGTTTCCAGTATGAGCTCCTCTCTCTGTTTCCAGTATGAGCTCCTCTCTCTTTTTCACGTATGAGCTCCTGTCTCTGTTTCCAGTATGAGCTCCTCTCTCTTTATCACGTATGAGCTCCTCCCTCTGTTTCCAGTATGAGCTCCTCTCTCTGTTTCCAGTATGAGCTCCTCTCTCTGTTTCTAGTATGAGCTCCTCTCTCTGTTTCCAGTATGAGCTCCTCCCTCTGTTTCCAGTATGAGCTCCTCCCTCTGTTTCCAGTATGAGCTCCTCTCTCTGTTTCCTGTATGAGCTCCTCTCTCTGTTTCCAGTATGAGCTCCTCTCTCTGTTTCTAGTATGAGCTCCTCTCTCTGTTTCCAGTATGAGCTCCTCCCTCTGTTTCCAGTATGAGCTCCTCCCTCTGTTTCCAGTATGAGCTCCTCTCTCTGTTTCCAGTATGAGCTCCTCTCTCTTTTTCACGTATGAGCTCCTGTCTCTGTTTCCAGTATGAGCTCCTCTCTGTTTCCAGTATGAGCTCCTCTCTCTTTTTCACGTATGAGCTCCTGTCTCTGTTTCCAGTATGAGCTCCTCTCTCTTTATCACGTATGAGCTCCTCCCTCTGTTTCCAGTATGAGCTCCTCTCTCTTTTTCACGTATGAGCTCCTCTCTCTGTTTCCTGTATGAGCTCCTCTCTCTGTTTCCAGTATGAGCTCCTCTCTCTGTTTCCAGTATAACCTCCTCTCTCTGTTTCCAGTATGAGCTCCTCTCTCTGTTTCCAGTATGAGCTCCTCTCTCTGTTTCCAGTATGAGCTCCTCTCTCTGTTTCCAGTATGAGCTCCTCTCTCTGTTTCCAGTATGAGCTCCTCTCTCTGTTTCCAGTATGAGCTCCTCTCTCCGTTTCCAGTATGAGCTCCTCCCTCTGTTTCCAGTATGAGCTCCTCTCTCTGTTTCCAGTATGAGCTCCTCCCTCTGTTTCCAGTATGAGCTCCTCCCTCTGTTTCCAGTATAACCTCCTCACTCTGTTTCCAGTATGAGCTCCTCTCTCTGTTTCCAGTATGAGCTCCTCTCTCTGTTTCCAGTATGAGTTCCTCCCTCTGTTTCCAGTATGAGCTCCTCCCTCTGTTTCCAGTATGAGCTCCTCCCTCTGTTTCCAGTATGAGCTCCTCCCTCTGTTTCCTGTATGAGCTCCTCCCTCTGTTTCCAGTATGAGCTCCTCTCTCTGTTTCCAGTATGAGCTCCTCTCTCTTTTTCACGTATGAGCTCCTGTCTCTGTTTCCAGTATGAGCTCCTCTCTCTTTATCACGTATGAGCTCCTCTCTCTGTTTCCAGTATGAGCTCCTCTCTCTGTTTCCAGTATGAGCTCCTCTCTCTGTTTCTAGTATGAGCTCCTCTCTCTGTTTCTAGTATGAGCTCCTCCCTCTGTTTCCAGTATGAGCTCCTCTCTCTGTTTCCAGTATGAGCTCCTCTCTCTTTTTCACGTATGAGCTCCTGTCTCTGTTTCCAGTATGAGCTCCTCTCTGTTTCCAGTATGAGCTCCTCTCTCTTTTTCACGTATGAGCTCCTGTCTCTGTTTCCAGTATGAGCTCCTCTCTCTTTTTCACGTATGAGCTCCTCTCTCTGTTTCCAGTATGAGCTCCTCTCTCTTTTTCACGTATGAGCTCCTCTCTCTGTTTCCTGTATGAGCTCCTCCCTCTGTTTCCAGTATGAGCTCCTCTCTCGGTTTCCAGTATGAGCTCCTCTCTCTTTTTCACGTATGAGCTCCTCCCTCTGTTTCCAGTATGAGCTCCTCTCTCTGTTTCCAGTATGAGCTCCTCTCTCTGTTTCCAGTATGAGCTCCTCTCTCTGTTTCCAGTATGAGCTCCTCCCTCTGTTTCCTGTATGAGCTCCTCCCTCTGTTTCCTGTATGAGCTCCTCCCTCTGTTTCCAGTATGAGCTCCTCCCTCTGTTTCCAGTATGAGCTCCTCTCTCTGTTTCCAGTATGAGCTCCTCTCTCTTTTTTACGTATGAGCTCCTCTCTCTTTTTCACGTATGAGCTCCTCTCTCTGTTTCCTGTATGAGCTCCTCCCTCTGTTTCCAGTATGAGCTCCTCTCTCGGTTTCCAGTATGAGCTCCTCTCTCTTTTTCACGTATGAGCTCTTCCCTCTGTTTCCAGTATGAGCTCCTCTCTCTGTTTCCAGTATGAGCTCCTCCCTCTGTTTCCAGTATGAGCTCCTCTCTCTGTTTCCTGTATGAGCTCCTCTCTCTGTTTCCAGTATGAGCTCCTCTCTCTGTTTCCAGTATGAGCTCCTCTCTCTGTTTCTAGTATGAGCTCCTCTCTCTGTTTCCAGTATGAGCTCCTCCCTCTGTTTCCAGTATGAGCTCCTCCCTCTGTTTCCAGTATGAGCTCCTCTCTCTGTTTCCAGTATGAGCTCCTCTCTCTTTTTCACGTATGAGCTCCTGTCTCTGTTTCCAGTATGAGCTCCTCTCTGTTTCCAGTATGAGCTCCTCTCTGTTTCCAGTATGAGCTCCTCTCTCTTTTTCACGTATGAGCTCCTGTCTCTGTTTCCAGTATGAGCTCCTCTCTCTTTTTCACGTATGAGCTCCTCTCTCTGTTTCCAGTATGAGCTCCTCTCTCTTTTTCCTGTATGAGCTCCTCTCTCGGTTTCCAGTATGAGCTCCTCTCTCTTTTTCACGTATGAGCTCTTCCCTCTGTTTCCAGTATGAGCTCCTCTCTCTGTTTCCAGTATGAGCTCCTCTCTCTGTTTCCAGTATGAGCTCCTCTCTCTGTTTCCAGTATGAGCTCCTCCCTCTGTTTCCAGTATGAGCTCCTCCCTCTGTTTCCAGTATGAGCTCCTCCCTCTGTTTCCAGTATGAGCTCCTCCCTCTGTTTCCAGTATGAGCTCCTCTCTCTGTTTCCAGTATGAGCTCCTCTCTCTTTTTCACGTATGAGCTCCTGTCTCTGTTTCCAGTATGAGCTCCTCTCTCTCTGTTTCCAGTATGAGCTCCTCTCTCTTTTTCACGTATGAGCTCCTGTCTCTGTTTCCAGTATGAGCTCCTCTCTCTTTATCACGTATGAGCTCCTCCCTCTGTTTCCAGTATGAGCTCCTCTCTCTTTTTCACGTATGAGCTCCTCTCTCTGTTTCCTGTATGAGCTCCTCCCTCTGTTTCCAGTATGAGCTCCTCTCTCGGTTTCCAGTATGAGCTCCTCTCTCTTTTTCACGTATGAGCTCCTCCCTCTGTTTCCAGTATGAGCTCCTCTCTCTGTTTCCAGTATGAGCTCCTCTCTCTGTTTCCAGTATGAGCTCCTCTCTCTGTTTCCAGTATGAGCTCCTCCCTCTGTTTCCTGTATGAGCTCCTCCCTCTGTTTCCAGTATGAGCTCCTCCCTCTGTTTCCAGTATAAGCTCCTCTCTCTGTTTCCAGTATGAGCTCCTCTCTCTTTTTCACGTATGAGCTCCTGTCTCTGTTTCCAGTATGAGCTCCTCTCTCTGTTTCCAGTATGAGCTCCTCTCTCTTTTTCACGTATGAGCTCCTGTCTCTGTTTCCAGTATGAGCTCCTCTCTCTTTATCACGTATGAGCTCCTCCCTCTGTTTCCAGTATGAGCTCCTCTCTCTTTTTCACGTATGAGCTCCTCTCTCTGTTTCCTGTATGAGCTCCTCCCTCTGTTTCCAGTATGAGCTCCTCTCTCGGTTTCCAGTATGAGCTCCTCTCTCTGTTTCCTGTATGAGCTCCTCCCTCTGTTTCCAGTATGAGCTCCTCTCTCGGTTTCCAGTATGAGCTCCTCTCTCTTTTTCACGTATGAGCTCCTCCCTCTGTTTCCAGTATGAGCTCCTCCCTCTGTTTCCAGTATGAGCTCCTCTCTCTGTTTCCAGTATGAGCTCCTCTCTCTGTTTCCAGTATGATCTCCTCTCTCTGTTTCCAGTATGAGCTCCTTCCTCTGTTTCCAGTATGAGCTCCTCCCTCTGTTTCCAGTATGAGCTCCTCTCTCTGTTTCCAGTATGAGCTCCTCTCTCTGTTTCTAGTATGAGCTCCTCCCTCTGTTTCCAGTATGAGCTCCTCTCTCTGTTTCCAGTATGAGCTCCTCTCTCTGTTTCCAGTATGAGCTCCTCTCTCTGTTTCCAGTATGAGCTCCTCTCTCTGTTTCCAGTATGAGCTCCTCTCTCTGTTTCTAGTATGAGCTCCTCCCTCTGTTTCCAGTATAACCTCCTCTCTCTGTTTCCAGTATGAGCTCCTCTCTCTGTTTCCAGTATGAGCTCCTCTCTCTGTTTCCAGTATGAGCTCCTCTCTCTGTTTCCAGTATGAGCTCCTCTCTCTGTTTCCAGGTGATGTACTGTATGAGCTCCTACAGTGTGTGAAGCAACAGAGAAGAGGTGTGGCCTGTGGAAACCAAACTCCACCCACCCTGACCCACTCCCAGCCCCCACTTGGTATCCCACAGCCCCCTCTCAGTCTCACCCAACTCCCCCCTACTAGAAACACCCAGTCACCCCAAACCAATGGAAGCCAGGGTCCCCAAAACCCAGTAGCCAATGGATCAACAGGTGAGTATATGAGTTTCTGTTCTGTTCTAACCTACGTAGCAGGTGTAAAATAAACGCCTCAGTGGAGTCCCCACAACCCCATAACTACTGTTCCCTGAAGGAGGGAAACCAGGTACAACATACTATGGGGAGTGGCACTCTCGTGACTTCGGTTGAAGTATCTACAGTCATGCCTGACAAGGCCAATGAAATTGCGCCTCGCTGGAAGCTCCGCCTTCCACAGGTGATAAACATGAGGCTCAGATTAATTCCTTCAATTTAAAGCTGCTCTTCACCGAACGGAAGCCACAACGCTAAACAGGTGTTGTAACTGATTTCCCTCTTTCAGGGAACAGTAGTTATACTCATAACTTTACATTCCCTTTCAGTCAGTCAACTTCGGTACAACATACTATGGGGAAATATAATCACGCCCCAAGCAGGATACTAAATGAAATGGCCCATGGTAGACCACCCAGACCCTGACCCCACCAGATGCAGAAGTCTGGGTATTGCACACACGGCGCGCTGCCTAGTGGCTGTGGGATACACTGGGAGCAGTGACAACCAAGCGATAAAACCTCACAACAGTGTGTGGCGAGGGCCAACTCACTGCAGCACATATATCTGAATATCTGACCTGAATTAGCAAAACAGACAGAAAGCTGTTCACATAACTGGTAATCCCAGGACCGTTCAATGTACCTGCATAAAGCTCACACTGGACACAGGGAATGTAACCTCTTGTTGCTCGTCAGAAGCAAAAGGAGGCGTTGGAAAGAGGAAAATACCTGTAGGACATAGTCAGGATTTTCAGGATGCAACGTCACCTTAGAGTCTGCCGGGGTGAACTGAGCACCGGATACTGCGTGGAGGTCACCGACCCGTTTAGCCGAGGCCAAAGCCATGAGCAGGGAGGTTTTGTAGGAGAGTATCTTCAGATCCATCGACTCCAGAGGCTCAAAGGGGGCAAAACAGTGCATCCAAAACCTTTCAGGAACCACACCACCAGGGGGGTGAGCCCCCGGTGAGACATTCAGAGGTAAACCTCTAGCCATCAGATTGGCCCTCTCAGGGGCCAGGCCCATAGGAAACAAATCTTCGGCCTTGCTTGCCAAACCTGGCCGTGCGCCTGGGACAACAGGTCCCTGCGCAACGGGAGTGATCTCCACGAATCAAGGCTGCCTGGGCCAACGGGAAGCCACAAGAATCCCTTGAACCCTGTGAACACCATGGAATGCGGAGTACCAGAGGGGCATCCGTGAGACTGTATAGCCTGCATGAAGCCCTGCCCTCTTATGGACACAGGAATAGCTAGTCGTAGCTAGCCTGCCTCTGCAAGTTAGCGAACTTGGCTAGCACGCTCTACCAGCTCTCAAAGTCTCACGTCAGAATTAGACGATCATCCATGTTTCTCAAACATCAAATTTAAGGTTAAGTTCTGGCATTAACTCTGAATGGTTAAGGTTAGGCATTAACTCTGAATGGTTAAGGTAAGGGTTGTGCTCCTCTCTCTGTTTCCGACCGACCGACCGACCGACCGACCGGGCTTGTTAACCTTCATCATCGTTTCAGTTGCGTTATCCATCTTACTTATCACTAGCCAGGCCAATTTTAAAGAATAACTACAGTAATTGTTTGTGATTACGAAACGCTCTACCACTTAGGGACAGTTTAGTTTGCAGAACCTAAGACAGTCTCGCGTTCCAATTGTTTGTTTTAGTAGCGTGAATCATTCCTGTTCACACAGAGTTGTGAAGTGGAATGAATCCGAGCCTCACACCTGTGGAAGGTGGGGCTTCCAGCGAGGTTTCGAATTTCATTGGCCTTGTTTATGGCTTGGACACTTCCTGGTGCACCTCGCGACACACGCACACTCAGCCACGCACGCATACACACACACACAGGTCAGGTGAGGGTGGTTTCCGGCAGTAGGTTTGTATTTTAAACAATCTTTACAGAGTTATCCTCACAGTAACAGTCACGGATTAAGACACTGAATCTCAGTGCTAGAGTCGCCACTACAGACACCCTGGTTCGATTCCAGACTGTATCACAACCGGCCGGGAGTCCCATAGGGCGGTGCACAATTGGCCCAGTGTTGTCTGGGTTTGGCTGGTGTAGGCCGTTATTGTAAATAAGAATTTGTTCTTAACTGACTTGCCTTGTTAAATAAATAAGGAAATAAAAAAATTAAAAGGAACAACTGCTTCTTTGATTTATCTCACACACTTTTACTTTCACTTTCTCTCCTAACTTCTCATCTCTCCACCCCTTCTCCCTTTCCCCATCACTCTCTCCTCGCTCTCCTCCCCCCTCTTTCCCCCATCACTCACTCCTCACCCCCCCCTCCTCGCTCTCCTACCCCCTCTCTCCTCACCTCTCTGTCTCCCCCCTCTCTCTCTCTCTAGTCTTCAAGTCCAATAGAGGTGTAGCTGTTCTGCCCAGTAGTCCAACAGCCATCCACTACACACACTGCACACAAACTGCTGGTGAACATGCATTTGTGATCTCTCTCTCTCTCTCTCTCTCAGATGTGTCCAAGTGTCCTCCCACGATCCCTAGCTCCCAGGAGGAGGAGCCTCTCAACCTGTCCAATCAGGAGAGGCCTCAGAGAGAAGTCCCACCCAGAGAGGCCAACGGCAAGATCCAAGGTAAATACACAGACAGACAGACAGACAGACAGACAGACAGACAGACAGACAGAGACACACACACACACACACACACACACACACACACACACACACACACACACACACACACACACACACACACACCCCCTCTCCCTCTCTGCCTCTCTCTCTCTGTGTAGACTGCAGATTGCTGTGGGACTATGTGTACCATCTGTTGTCAGACCAGCGCTACCAGCCCTTTATCCGCTGGGAGGACCGGGAAACCCTGGTGTTCAGGGTGGTCGACCCCAACGGACTAGCTCGACTCTGGGGGAACCACAAGGTACGCTGGGGGTCTGTCTGGAGCTCACAGTATGGGGTTGTGTCACAGAGTTCTAGTAAAGGCTATCACTTGCGGGGTGGCAGGTAACCTAGCGGTTAGAGTGTTGGGCCAGTAACCAAAAGGTCGCTGGTTCGAATACCCGAGCCGACAAGGTGAAAAACCTGCCGCTGTGTCCTTGAGCAAGGCACTTAACCCTAATTTGCACCAGGGACTGACCCTGTAGGTAGGCCGTCATTGAATTTGTTCTTAACTGACTTGCCTAGTAAAATAAAAGTTAAATAAAAAAATGAATAATAAACTTGCAGGGTTGAGGTCAATTCCATTTAAATTCAGTCAATTCAGGAAGCATTTTTGGAAATGGAATTTCAGTTTCCTACTAGAATTGAAATGTAATTGACCCCAACCTTAATTTAACGAGGCAAGTCAGTTAAGAACTAATTCTTATCTACAATGACGGCCTACCAAAAGGCAAAAGGCCTCCTGCAGGGACGGGGGCGGGGATTAAAAATAAAAATAAATAAATAAAATAAAAATATAGGACATCATGACAAGAGAGACAAAACATCACTACATAAAGAGTCCTGAGACAACAACATAGCAAGACAGCAACACAACATGACAACAACATGGTAGCAACACAACATGACAACAACATGGTAGCAACACAACATGGTAGCAGCACAAAACATGGTACAAACATTATTGGACCCAGACAACAGCACAAAGGGCAAGAAGGTAGAGACAACAATACATCATGCAAAGCAGCCACAACTGTCAGTAAGAGTCCATGATTGAGTCTCTGAATGAAGAGATGGAGATAAAACTGTCCAGTTTGAGTGTTTGTTGCAGCTCGTTCCAGTCGCTAGCTGCAGCGAACTGAAAAGACGAGCGACCCAGGGATGTGTGTGCTTTGGGGACCTTTAACAGAATGTGACTGGCAGAACGGGTGTTGTATGTGGAGGATGAGGGCTGCAGTAGATATCTCAGATAGGGGGGAGTGAGGCCTAAGAGGGTTTTATAAATAAGCATCAACCAGTGGGTCTTGTGATGGGTCTACAGAGATGACCAGTTTACATAGGAGTATAGAGTGCAGTGATGTGTCCTATAAGGAGCATTGGTGGTAAATCTGATGGCTGAATGGTAAAGAACATCTAGCCGCTCGAGAACAACCTTACCTGCCAATCTATAAATGATGTCTCCGTAATCTAGCATGGGTAGGATGGTCATCTGAACCAGGGTTAGTTTGGCAGCTGGGGTGAAAGAGGAGCGATTTACGATAGAGGAAACCAAGTCTAGACTTAACGTTAGCCTGCAGCTTTGATATGTGCTGACAGAAGGACAGTGTACCGTCTAGCCATACTCCCAAGTACTTGTATGATGTGACTACCTCAAGCTCTAAACCCTCAGAGGTAGTAATCACACCTGTGAGGAGAGGGGCAATTTTCTTACCAAACCACATGACCTTTGTTTTGGAGGTGTTCAGAACAAGGTTAAGGGCAGCTGATGATGATGATGATGATGATGATGATGATGATGATAAAGAGGAAAGTGTGTGTCTCCCTGTAGAACCGTGCCAACATGACGTATGAGAAGATGTCTCGTGCTCTGAGACACTACTACAAACTCAACATCATCAAGAAAGAACCAGGACAGAAACTACTCTTCAGGTGGGACACACACACACACACACACACACACACACACACACACACACACACACACACACACTCAGCCCTTCTCCTCTCCTCTCCAGGTTTCTGAAGACCCCTCAGGAGATCAAGCAACACAGAGTGAACCGCCTCGACTCAGCAGATTCCCCTGAACACACACACTCACCCTCACACACAGCCTCACACACACCCTCACACACACCCTCACACACACCCTCACACACACCCCGGCGGGACTTCAGTGAGGATGGTTTGGAGGCGTCCCCTGAATACAGCCCTCCAAGCTCTAACCCTTGACCTCTAACACCTGGGGGGTTAGTTGCCATCGTAATCATGAAGATGGGTCCTGTGTTGAGGTATTGGCTGTACTGCACTGTGAGATGGCTATGTATTTCTTCTGCAACCCACTATCATATGTAAACGTTATGGTGCTGCTGCTATAATGACTAGCTTTCACAAACACAACACTATTCATCAGAAAAGAAGAGAGCTGTCTGATTACAACCTTAATCATCTGCAGCGTCATGAATTACAGCATCACTTTAAAACAACACACATGGTCTGCTTACAGATACCACAACTCACAGTTCTGTTTCCAGTTCTTCCTGGGTCTGTGGGACGTGTGACTTGTCAAATGCACTATGTAAATAGAATTGTAATCTGATCAAAATAAAAGTTCCACATTACAATCAGCTCTCCCCGTTAGGAGCTGGGATGAAGGGAATCATTCTTTTGATATATATTTTTACTTTTCCTTCTGTACTTTAAAACTGTGAATTTGTGGAAATAAATTAATTGATTTTGATTAATATTTTATTATTTGAATAAATAAATGAGTGTTGAAAGCCGTGCAGACTGCCCACCTACAATACCAGACTGGTCAGACTGCCCACCTACAATACCAGACTGGTCAGACTGCCCACCTACAATACCAGACTGGTCAGACTGCCCACCTACAATACCAGACTGGTCAGACTGCCCACCTACAATACCAGACTGGTCAGACTGCCCACCTACAATACCAGACTGGTCAGACTGCCCACCTACAATACCAGACTGCCCACCCCGAGCCCTACAATATCAGACTGCCCACCTCGAGCCCTACAATACCAGACTGCCCACCTCGAGCCCTACAATACCAGACTGCCCACCTCGAGCCCTACAATACCAGACTGCCCACCTCGAGCCCTACAATACCAGACTGCCCACCCCGAGCCCTACAATACCAGACTGCAGACCCCGAGCCCTACAATACCAGACTGCCCACCCCGAGCCCTACAATACCAGACTGGTCAGAAAGAGTGAAACTGAGGCCAGGTTGACTACTATCCCATCACCTAGCAACCTGCTATCCCATCCACCACCAATCACCTAGCAACCTGATATCCCATCCACCACCAATCACCTAGCAACCTGCTATCCCATCCATCACCTAGCAACCACCACCCATCACCTAGCAACCTGCTATCCCATCCACCACCCATCGCCTAGCAACCTGCTATCTAATCTATCACCCATCACCTAGCAACCTGCTATCCCATCCACCACGCATCACCTAGCAACCATCACCTAGCAACCCGCTATCCCATCCACCACCAATCACCTAGCAACCTGATATCCCATCCACCACCCACCACCTAGCAACCACCACCCATCACCTAGCAACCTGTTATCCCATCCATCACCTAGCAACCTGCTATCCCATCCACCACCCACCACCTAGCAACCACCACCCATCACTTAGCAACCATCACCTAGCAACCTGCTATCCCATCCACCAATCTCAAACAACATGCCACTGGCTTTGAGTAAACGTCAGCTACTACAGCGACTGAAATGACTGCAACACTTAACAAAGAGCTGCAGTTAGTTTCAGAATATGTGGCAAGGAATAAATTAGTCCTAAATATTTAATATTTCATAAAACTAAAAGCATTGTATTTGGGACAAATTATTCACTAAACCCTAAACCTCTTGTAATGAATAATGTGGAAATTGAGCAAGTTGAGTTGTCTAAACTGCTTGGAGTAACCCTGGATTGTAAACTGTCATTGTCAAAACATATTGATACAACAGTAGCTAAGATGAGGAGAAGTCTGTCCATAATAAAGTGCTGCTCTGCCTTCTTAACAACACTATCAACAAGGCAGGTCCTACAGGCTCTAGTTTAGTCTCACCTGGACTACTGTTCAGTCGTGTGGTCAGGTGACACAAAGAGGGACTTAGGAAAATTACAATTGGCTCAGAACAGGGCAGCACGGCTGGCCTTTAGATAGATAGAAGGTACTTTATTGATCCCCGAGGGGGACATTTATTGAGATGTACACAGAGAGTTAACATGAATAATATGCATGTAAATCTCTATTGGCTCAAAGTGGAGGAGAGATTGACTTCATCACTACTTGTATTTATGACAGCGGGGACTGTGAAGAGACACAAACATAGGTACAGACACACACATACACACACACACACACACGATAACATATGCACTATACGCACAGGTACACATGGATTTTGTACTGTAGATATGTGGTAGTGGTGGAGTAGGGGCCTGAGGGAACACAGTGTGTTGTACTGTAGATATGTGGTAGTGGTGGAGTAGGGGCCTGAGGGAACACAGTGTGTTGTACTGTAGATATGTGGTAGTGGTGGAGTAGGGGCCTGAGGGAACACAGTGTGTTGTACTGTAGATATGTGGTAGTGGTGGAGTAGGGGCCTGAGGGAACACAGTGTGTTGTATTGTAGATATGTGGTAGTGGTGGAGTAGGGGCCTGAGGGAACACAGTGTGTTGTATTGTAGATATGTGGTAGTGGTGGAGTAGGGGCCTGAGGGAACACAGTGTGTTGTACTGTAGATATGTGGTAGTGGTGGAGTAGGGGCCTGAGGGAACACAGTGTGTTGTACTGTAGATATGTGGTAGTGGTGGAGTAGGGGCCTGAGGGAACACAGTGTGTTGTACTGTAGATATGTGGTAGTGGTGGAGTAGGGGCCTGAGGGAACACAGTGTGTTGTAGATATGTGGTAGTGGTGGAGTAGGGGCCTGAGGGAATACAATGTGTTGTGAAATCTGTGAATGTATTGAAATGTTTTATAACTGCCTTAATTTTGCTGGACCCCAGGAAAAGTAGCTTGGCAGCAGCTAATGGGGATCCATAATAAATACAAATACAATACCATTACTTCGGCGATGTCATTTACAAACTAGCCTCCAACACTCTACTTAGCAAATTGGATGTAGTCTATCACAGTGCCATCCGTTTTGTCACCAAAGCCCCATACACTACCCATCACTGCGACCTGTATGCTCTCGTTGGCTGGCCTTCATTATATATTTGTCGCCAAACCCACTGGCTCCAGGTCATCTATAAGTCTTTATTAGGTAAATCCCCGCCCTATCTCAGCTCACTGGTCACTATAGCAACACCCACCCGTAGCATGTGCTCCAGCAGGTATATCTCACTGGTCACCCCCAAAGCCAACACCTCCTTTGGGCGCCATTCCTTCCAGTTCGCTGCTGCCAATGACTGGAACGAATTGCAAAAATCATTGAAGCTAGAGGTTCCTATCTCCCTCAATAACTTTAAGCATCAGCTGTCAAAGCTGCTTATCGATCACTGCACCTGTATACAGTCCTTCTGTAAATAGCCCACACTACTACCTCATCCCCATATTTATTTTTGTTATTTTCACAAATCTTGCACTCCAGTATCTCTATTTGCACATCATAATTTGCACATCCTTCCTTCCTGTGTTAATGATGATAATCTGTAATTTAATTCACCACTATAGTCTATTTATTGTCCTACCTCCTAACCTTACTGCATTTTGCACTACATTTTGCACTCTGTATATAGATTTTCTATTGTGTTTTTGACTATGTTTGTTGTTTACTGTGTAACTCTGTGTTGTTTTTGTCTCACTTCTTTGCTTTGTCTTGGCCAGGTCGCAGTTGCAAATGAGAACTTGTTCTCAACTGACCTACCTGGTTAAATAAAGGTGAAATAAAAAAAAAAAAAAAAATTACTTAGCAAGCTCATTCTGTTATACCACTGATAGTCCTCTGCTGCCGCCTAGTGGTCGCTGACTATACAGCAGTTGCTGGTCTGCAACTTGGTTTGTATTCATTAGTGCATACCGTAACATTAGGTTTTGCAACAGAAAACGAAAAAAGCATTTCTTATTGGACAAGTTCAGGTACTCCCTCCCTGTTTCAGTGTTTTATTTCGTTTGATGCCTAATGAATATGACCTGAATTGAAATACTGATTATAAACAGAAGAATAGGTCCGACAGGTGAAAACTATCTGAAATGACATTACTTACAACCAGAAGCTGGCTGACGTTATTTCAAGCAGTTTTACCAGCTGGCAGTGGGAGATGGAGGAGCTGCGGAGAGGGAGAACTTTACTGGCTGTGACGAGGTGGTTGACTTCGGTGCGTTGGAGGCCCTTGAGGAGAAGGGAGACTTGCGGGGGAGTGGAGGAGGAACATGAAGACCCGGTAAGCAACTTACGAAAGAAGTTGTAAGTTGTAAGGCCTGAGGGTAAGGCCTGTTCGGGAGAAGGAGTCTGCTGGCGGAGAAGAGACGAGGCGGATTGAAGATCAGGGCGTTGGGTGGAGGATGGGTCGTGGAGGCCGTAGACAGGAAGAGGTGGGCCAGAGAGCTGGGCTGCAGTCGGCAGTGAAGACTGGAACAGAGAGGCAGTCGTTTCACTGAACAGGGAGATGGGGAGGGGAGCCGGAGGCTGTGAAGATAGAGCAGGCAAGGTAGCCAGAGGCCAGCGCGTGAAACCGGAAGACTGGTTGCAACGCCAGCTGAGAGAGTGAGGGGGTCGCTGGCAGAGAGAGAGGGTGAGCCACTGTCGAGGCAACGGTCACGGGGCCAGCGAGGCCGGAGAGAAAAGTAGGCAAGGAAGCCGAGGGGCCTGAGCAGGGGTACACGGTGGGGATGGCACTGCTGACAGATGAGGAGACAAGGGCAGGGAGGGAGGGATGGAGAGTGGGAAAAGCTGATGATAAGTTAGACAAGGGGACACACAGAAAGAGATGGAAGGCCCTTGGCAGGGGGTGGAGCTATGGTGTCTGGGATGTTTACGGGCTGCTTCTGGGCAGGAACTGTGTGCTTACCCCCCAGGGAGCCAACGTCCAAGGGCAGACCAGCTCGGCCGTGTTGTCATTACGATGGAACAGAATATCCTGGAACTTCTTCTGTAGCCTGGGAACTATCCAGTCCGAGCCTGAGCCGTCCATGCATGGTGGTGGGGAGACCGGCCTGGAGACTGGCCACGGCATTCCGGTTCTTTGTGAGGCCTGGAACAGTACGGGGGACTGAGACAACGGACCGCAGCTGGTTAGAGGTGGCAGCCATCTCGTTAGAGGGGGTTTGTCCCTGATAATGGAGAAGGAAGAGTCTGGAACTTGGTCTGAAAACATCTTGGATCAATCTCCATTGTAAGCTAAGTAAGTAAACTGAACAAAAATATAAACGCAACATGCAACAATTTCAAAGATTTTACTGAGTTACAGTTCATATAAGGAAATCAGTCAATTGAAGTTGATTCATTAGGCCCTAATCTATGGATTTCACATGACTGGGAACACAGATATACATCTGTTACCTTAAAAAATAGGTAGGGGCGTGGATCAGAAAACCAGTCAGTATCTGGTCTGACCACCATTTGACTCATGCAGTGCGACACATCTCCTTCACATAGAGTTGATCAGGCTGTTGATTGTGGCCTGTGGAATGTTGTCACAGTCCTCTTCAATGGCTGTGTGAAGTTTCTGGATATTGGCGTAAACTGGAACATGCTGTCCAGAGCATCCCAAACATGCTCAATGGGTGACATGTCTGATGAGTATGCAGTCCATGGAAGAACTGGGACATTTTCCGCTTCCAGGAATTGTGTACAGATCCTTGCAAGATGGGGCCGTGAATTATCATGCTGAAACATGGCGGAGGATGAATGGCATGACAATGGGCCAAGGGATCTTGTCACGGTATCTCTGTGCATTCAAATTGCCATTGATAAAATGCAATTGTGTTCATTGTCTGTAGCTTATGTCTGCCCATACCAAAACTCCACTGCCATCATGGTGCACTCCAGAATATGCCACACCTGGCAGGTGGATGGATTATCTTGGCAAAGGAGAAATGCTCACTAACAGGGATGGAAACTAATTTATGCACCACATTTTTTGCGCAGTAAGTTTTTTGTGCGTATGGAACATTTCTGGGATATTTTATTTCAGCTCATAAAACATGGGACCAACACTTTACATGTTGCAGTTATATATTTTTTCAGCGTAAGCTAAGTTAAGTGGTGGTAGTGGTTATGAAGCAGAGTAGGAATGACTGTTTATTCAGGTTTAAGTATGGTGGTAGTGGTTATGAAGCAGAGTAGGAATGACTGTTTATTCAGGTTTAAGTATGGTGGTAGTGGTTATGAAGCAGAGTAGGAATGACTGTTTATTCAGGTTTAAGTATGGTGGAAGTGGTGATGAAGGAAAGGAGGAATGACTGTTTATTCAGGTTTAAGTATGGTGGTAGTGGTGATGAAGGAGAGGGAAAACAGGTGTTAAGGCTGATTAGCAGTTAGTAGCATCTGGAGCTTGTTTGAGGAGTTAAGTGTTGCAAACAGTAGTTGAGGCATATGGTTAGCAGCTGGTGCTGGTTGAGTTGCTAGGGAGATGCATTTAAGGGAACTAGTTAAGTGTTACATTCAAGTCTGGTCCTTTCTTCTGAGTTTTTGTTCATTCTTAACGCCATCTATTGAGGATGAATGTACTTACTATGACTGGGATATTCTGTTGTCTCACTATCTGAAGATGAATGTACTTACTATGACTGGGATATTCTGTTGTCTCACTATCTGAAGATGAATGTACTTACTATGACTGGGATATTCTGTTGTCTCACTATCTGAAGATGAATGTAGTTACTATGACTGGGATATTATGTTGTCTCACTATCTGAAGATGAATGTACTTACTATGACTGGGATATTCTGTTGTCTCACTATCTGAAGATGAATGCTCTAACTGTAAGTGTCTCTGGAGAAGATCTTCCGCTAAACGTAACACATGTAACATGTAACATGTCAATTCTTATTTGATCCCTTGGGAACGTATTATACTGTAGAGTATGGCAATCTCATCAACAGTATACCATAGTTACAAGGCAGTTCAAGGCCCTCAACGTCTGTAGATATCGTCGGTATTCATATTGCTGCTGTTAACATTCGAATGTGTGAATCCCAAATGTTCACTATATAGTGCACTGCTTTTGACCAGGGCCCATTAGAGGAAGTGCACTATATAGGCAACAGGGTGCCATTTGGAACTAAAATGACTAAGGACAGAAAACATAGAATATAACATAATAAATACAATAACAGATTCTTAATCTAATAAATAAACACATGTATATACTTATCAAAATGCACAAATACATGCATCAACAAATACATTTAATCATACATAATCCAGACAGTCTACCATATGATAGTTATGATATTATAGTTAAATGATCCGAGATGTTTGATAAAACAAATGTATTTTATACGGTAGTAACACAACACTGCAGTGGTGTAAAGTACTTATGTAAAAATACTTTTAGGGTATCTGTACTGTACTTCACTATTTATATTTTTGACAACTTTTACTTCACTACATTCCTAAAGATAATACTGTACTTTTTACTCCATACATTTTCCCTGACAACCAAAAGTACTCGTTACATTTTGAATGCTTAGCAGGACAGAACATTTTGGTGGTCATCCCTACTGCCTCTCATCTGGCGGATTCATTAAACACATGTAAATAATGTCTGAGTGACCCTGGCTATCCATACATTTAGAAAAATCAAGAAAATGGTGCCGTCTGCTTTTCTTAATATAAGGAATTTTAAATGATTTACACTTTCAAGTATTTTTTAGCAATTACATTTACTTTTGATACTTAAGTATATTTAAAACCAAATACTTTTAGACTTCTACTCAAGTAGTATTTTACGGGCTGACTTTCTATTAAGGTTTTTATACTCTGTTCACCACTGCAACTTGCTACAGTCACTATTTGGAGGTAAAACTTGTTTATGATAAAATACACAAAAAACTAAACATCATCGTCAAGACAAGCAACACACGACTCCATGCTTGCTGATATCCTAGAAAATCATACACTTTCTCTCACTTTAAAAAAGGTTTCACGACCATCTTTATCTGACAGTAATGGGCAGGCATCACTGTATCTTCCCACAGGGGTGACTTTATGTCTTTCTCCTCGAGGAGAGGAGACGATTAGTGTCTCACAGCTCAGTCTTTCTCTGTCTCAGTCGATATCTTCCATAATGGACAGGTCACTCTGTGTCTGTCTGTCCTCACAGTGGAAAGTCTGTCTGTGTCTCTCTGTCCCACATTGTCTATTCTACAGTATCAATTTATGTCTCCCTGTAGAAAGATCAGTCAGTCTCCATAATGTCTGTCTCTTCCACAGTGGACCGGTCAGCCTCCATGTCCCGTTGTTCTTGTTCAGTGAGGTGCTGCTTCCATTTTTACTCTCTGGCCTTCATGGCCAGCTCTGTTGCGTCTGCCATCGGCTGCTTATCCTCCCCCTCCGTCTCCCGGTGGTAGAAGTAGTTGAAGTTGGACACAATGACGGGGACGGGTAGGGCGATGGTCAACACGCCAGCGATGGCGCACAGCGTCCCCACCATCTTTCCCCCAATGGTGATCGGACACATGTCGCCATAGCCCACTGTAGTCATGGTGACCACGGCCCACCAGAACCCGTCGGGGATGCTGACGAACTGCGTGCTGGGCTCGTCCACCTCTGCGAAGTAGATGGCGCTGGAGAAGAGGACTACTCCGATGAAAAGGAAGAAGATGAGCAGGCCCAGCTCCCGCATGCTGGCCTTCAGGGTCTGGCCCAGGATCTGGAGCCCCTTGGAGTGTCTGGACAGCTTGAAGATCCTGAACACCCTGACCAGACGGACGATACGAAGGATGGCGAGGGACATGTTCTGGCTCGAGTTCAGGTCCGGGGTGGTGACCATCTCCGTTACCAAGGTGACAAAGTACGGGATGATTGAGACAACGTCGATGGTGTTCATGAGGTTGTGGAAGAAGTCGCTCTTGGAGGGACAAACCACGAAGCGGACAACCAGCTCGAAGAAGAACCAGACGATGCAGGCTGTCTCGATGATGAAGAACGGGTCGGAGAATGTGGAGGTGATGGTTTTGGGTGTGGCCGAGGGCGGAATCAAGGACCCAAGGCCGCCCAGCGATTGGATGGAGTTATCCCGGAACTCGGGTAGCGTCTCCATGCAGAAGATGATGATGGAGATAACGATGACAAAAACGGAGACTAGCGCCACGCCGCGCGCTGCGTTGGAACTCTCGGGGTATTCCAACAGAAGCCAGAACTGGCGGTACATCTCATTGGTCGGGAGAGGGATCTCCACTTCCTTGATAAAGCCCTCATCCTCTCTGAAATGCTCCATGGCGTCGCTCCCCAGCTCATAGAACACGATCTCATCAGCAAACAGATCCAGTGGAACGTTGACCGGCCGGCGGATCTTCCCTCCTGACTGGTAGTAGTACAGGATGCCATCGAAGCTGGGCCGGTTACGGTCAAAAAAATACTCATTCCTCATGGGGTCAAAGTAGTCCATCCTCTTCATAGGGTCCCCCAGAAGGGTCTCAGGGAACTGGTCAAGGGTTTTGAGCTGCGTCTCAAAGCGCAGCCCGGCGATGTTGATGATGACCTTCTGGTCTCCATCGTCTAGCCCTCGCTTGTCCACGAACACATCCTCACAGTACTCCTTAGCTAGCCGGCTGAAGCTGGTCTCGCTCTGCGTCTGGGTTTCACTATTAAGCAACATCTGCCAGTTGGTGATGATGCTGGAACAGAGAGGGCACCCCCTCCTGCTATCGGCTGGCATGAGGGGCGACTGGGGCACGCCCAAAGTATTGGGGGAGGGGGATGGGCAAGGGGAGGTGTGCCACCTGTGGGGGTTGTGTGAGGAGGGGCAGTGAGGCTGGGGGGTGGAGGTGTGGTTGGGCAGGAGGGAGAGGAGGTGGTGGGAGCCGGGGAAAAAACATTGTTCGGGGGGCATGTCGACCATCAGGACTGTGGTCTCATCAGGGTAGTCTGGGTTGTCCAACTCATTTACCAGGCTGCTCTCGATGTCCTCTAGACTCTTAAAGTCCACCATAGCCACCTCCATGGTTTCTGCTGCTGCAACTGCTTCTACTGCTGCTGCTACTGTTCACACAGTCTCAGACCCAGGTCCTTAACAACGACCCTCAGCCTGAGGATCCAGGAGATCCAGGTGAGGAGATCCACGGAGGGCGGCAGACCCCAGCCCCAGGCCTGCCTGTATGCCCAGATAGAGAGGCTGTCCTCAGGCTCTAAGGTCCAGAGAGAGAGATGCTGTCCTCAGGTTCTAAGGCCCAGAGAGAGATGCTGTCCTCAGGCTCTAAGGCCCAGAGAGAGAGGCTGTGCTCAGGCTCTAAGATCCAGAGAGAGAGAGGCTGTCCTCAGGCTCTAAGGCCCAGCGAGAGAGAGGCTGTCCTCAGTCTCTAAGGCCCAGAGAGACAGATGGAGGCAGTCTTCAGGGTAACAGGGTGAAAGGCTCTCCAGCAGTCAACAGATGCTTCCTCACCTCTGCTACACACACCCTCTCCTTCTCAAACCTGCAGCGGGGAACCGGGAGAGAAAAAGAGAGCGATGCAATGTTTACCTCTTAAGGATCGGACCCTTTTAAAACATTTTTTCCTAAAATGACATACTCAAATCTAACTGCCTGTAGCTCAGGACCTGAAGCAAGGAGATGCATATTCTTGATACCATTTGAAAGGAAACACTTTAATGTAGGAGAATAACACATTAGATCTGGTAAAATATATTTTTGTTCTATCAACTTTGAAATGCAAGAGAAAGGTCATCATATCATATAGGAGTTTAGGTGTCATTTTAGATGTTGTGTGCAAAGTTTCAGATTGATCCAGTGAAGCATTGTAATACTGGACTATTTTGTATCAAGTCTGCCCAAATGTGCCGAATTGGTCAATTGATACATTTACATAACTATAAAGAACCTACAAAAATGATATGGTAATACAAAATGAATGTTTACACTCCCAGGAATGTCATACATGATGGATCATTAGCGTATACACTAACTTTCACTATCTAGATGTCCGGGCGGGGTGGGTGTGGAGCAAGAGACCGCAGGGGTTCAAACTGTAGAACCAAGTTTCTACATTTGAATATAAAAATTGATTTTATCAAACAAAACTATGCTACATATTATCTCTGGGACCCTCAAGATGTCAAATCAGAAGAAGATTACTGAATTTAAGTACATTATTTACCTACAGAGGTGACTGTATCAAACCAAACAAGAACTTGTATAGACATGTCTATGTCCTGGAAAGTTTGCTGTTACTTACAACAGTCATGCTAATCACATTAGCGCACGTTAGCTCAACCGATCCCGTAGACATTTAATAAAAAATACGTCGCTTTTTGTTTCTTCTCACTTTTGTTTATTGTTTATTTCACAATAAACGATGTAAACATATATATACATTACCAGTCAAAAGTTTGGACACACTCATTCAAGGGTTTTTCTTTATTTTTAAAAAAATTCTACATTGTAGAATTAAAGTGAAAAAAATCAAAACTAATATATATATATATATATTAGTTTTGATTTTTATATATATATATATATGCCTTGATGACAGCTTTGCACACTCTTGGCATTCTCTCAACCAGCTTCCGAGTGGCACAGTGGTCTCAGGCACTGCATCTCAGTCCCGAGATAGGCCGTTATTGTAAGTAAGAATTTGTTCTTAACTAACTTGCCGAGTTAAATAAAGGAAAAATAAAAAATGAGGTAGTCACCTGGAATGTATTTCAATTAACAGGTGTTAATTTGTGGAAATTATTTCCTTCTTAATGAGTTTGAGCCAATCAGTTGTGTTGTGACAAGGTAGGGGTGGTATACAGAAGATATTCCCATTTGGTAAAAGACCAAGTCCATATTATGACAAGAACAGCTCAAATAAGCAAAGAGAAACAACAGTCCATCATTACTTTAAGACATGAAGGTCCGTCAATACGGAACATTCAAGAACTTTGAAAGTTTCTTCAAGTGCAGTCGCAAAAACCATCAAGTGCTATGATGAAACTGTCTCTCATGAGGACCGCCACAGGAAAGGAAGACCCAGAGTTATCTCTGCTGCAGAGGATAAGTTCATTAGAGTTACCAGCCTCAGATTGCAGCCAAATAACTGCTTCACAGAGTTCAAGTAACAGACACATCTCAACATCAACTGTTCAGAGGAGACTGTGTGAATCAGACCTTCATGGTCAAATTGCTGCAAAGAAACCACTACTAAAGGACACCAATAAGAAGAAGAGACTTGCTTGGGACAAGAAACACGAGCAATGGACATTAGACCGGTGGAAATCTGTCCTTTGGTCTGATGAGTCCAAATTGGAGATTTTTGGTTCCAGGTGGAAAGCATGGCCAGCCGTAGCAAAATGCTTATATATCTCAGTACACATGATATACTATATATATATATACAGTATTGGATAGAGAGTGAGATAGAGGGTTAGAGAGAGTGACATGTTGCTGACAGTCCTGCTATCCTGAACACCTACTATAGATTGGCTCTGCTTTCAACTGCTTGACACTGATACCCTGATTGCCTTACACACACACACACACACACACACACACACACACACACACACACACACACACACACACACACACACACACACACACACACACACACACACACACACACACACACACACACACACACACACACACACACACACACACACACACACACACACACACACACACACACACACACACACACCTCTGCTCCCTCCTCCTGTTCACTTGCTATGCATCTGACCTGGTTAGAACAGCAGGGAGGATAATAAGCAGCTCAAGGTTACTGGGTCCCAGCATGCAGTTGTGCATTAAACCCTGACTTTATAAGGCGGCCCAGAACAACACACACACACGCCTCATCAGTTTGTGTTAAATGAGAGACACAGACCCTTTCACACTGATAATGACAATAAATAGAAACCAAAGATTAGATTAAAGACTCCAGAGATGATTCATACAATGCAGAGAGAGAGACAGACATAGGGAGTTAGAGGAAGAGAGAGAGAAAGGACAAAGGGTTGTGAGAGAGAGGGGGATGAGGGAGAAGGAGAGGAAAAGGGATGAAGAGGTGACCACACATTACTGAGTACCACTCTCCATATTTTCAGTTGCCGAGTTACAGTTTTGACTTAAATCTACTTGAAAATATATGGGAAAACCAGAAAATTGTTGTCTAGCAACGATCAACAAGGAATTTAACAGAGCTGGAAGAATTTTGAAAAGAATAACGGACAAATGTTATACAATCCAGGTGTGTAAAAACTCTAAGTGATTTACCCAGAAAGACTCACAGCTGTAATCGCTGCCAAAGGTGCTTCTACAAAGTATTGACTCAGGGGTGTGAACACTACCTACAGGGTCAGCCATAGTAGTATGGCGCCCCTGGAGAAAATTAGGGTTAAGTGTCTTGCTCAAGGACACATCAACAGATTTTTTCACCTTGTCGGCTCAGGTATTCAAGCGTTGGGCTAGTAACCGAAAGGTCGCTGGTTCGAATACCCAAGCACTTAACCCTAATTTGTTCCAGGGGCTGACCCTGTAGCTAGGCTGTCATTGTAAATAAGAATTTGTTAAATAAACTACATAACATTCACTACATAACCGATAACATTCACTACATAACCTATAACATTCACTATAACATTAACCGATAACATTCACTATAACATTAACCGATAACATTCACTATAACATTAACCGATAACATTCACTACATAACCTATAACATTAACCTATAACATTCACTGCCTAATCCAAGATGGCATAACAGCGCGGATGTGTAACGGATCTACTATTTCTTTATTATAGTCCGACGTGGTTTCAACAGGCTTTTCCGTTGCGACGTCACCGAAGACCCATCTGCTAGCCTCCGGCCCGCTAGCATTCTGAACACTGTGTCTCCCGCTCGCCTAGTGCAGTAGCGGCCACTGAATTGCTCCCTGGCTCACCTCTTGCTGCTGATCGGACCTTATGATCACTCGGCTACACAGCTGATGCCTGCTGGACTGTTCCCTTACACGGTACCTCATTCTGTTGATCTGTTAAGCCTCAGCCTCCAACTCAGGTCCTGTGTGTAGCACAACATTCTCTCTAACTGACCCTCTCTGTCCATTCATCACCATTACCCGTTGTTGTCTTAGCTCTCTTGATTAACTCCTGTGATTGTTTTATGCCTCTCCCTTATTTAAATATGCCTTGTCTGTTGCTGTTTAGGTTAGTTCTTATTGTTCTATTTCACTGTAGAGCCCCCAGTCCCGCTCAACATGCCTCAGATAGCTCCTTTGTCCCCCCACACACGCGGAGACCTCACCTGGCTTAACTGGTGCCTCCAGAGATGCAACCTCTCTCATCGTTACCCAACGCCTAGAACTCACATCCTACCATATCCTTGTCTGTACATTATGCCCTCAATCTATTCCACCACGCCCAGAAATCTGCTCCTTTTATTCTCTGTACCCAACGCACTAGACGGCCAGTTCTTAAAGCCGTTAGCCGTACCCTTATCCTACTCCTCCTCTGGTGATGTAGAGGTAAACCCAGGTCCTGTAGCCCCCAGTACTACACCTATTCCCCAGGCGCTCTCATTTGTTGACTTCTGTAACCGTGAAAGCCTTGGTTTCATTCATGTTAACATCAGAAGCCTCCTCCCTAAGTTTGATTTATTCACTGCTTTAGCACACTCCGCCAACCCTGATGTCCTAGCCGTGTCTGAATCCTTGCTTAGGAAGGCCACCAAGAATTCTGAAATTTCCATCCCCAACTGCCACATTTCCCGTCAAGATAGAACTGCCAAAGGAGGCTGAGTTGCAATCTACTGCAGAGATAGCCTGCAGAGTTCTGTCATACTATCCAGGTCTGTGCCCAAACAGTTTGAGCTTCTACTTTTAAAAATCCACCTTTCCAGAAATAAGTCTCTCATTGTTGCTGCTTGTTACAGACCCCCCTCAGCCCCCAGCTGTGCCCTGGACACCATATGTGAATTGATTGCCCCCCATCTATCTTCAGAGTTTGTACTGTTAGGTGACCTAAACTGGGATATGCTTAACACCCCGGCCATCCTACAATCTAAGATAGATGGCCTCAATCTCACACAAATTATCAAGGAACCTACCAGGTACAACCCTAAATCTGTTAACATGGGCACCATCATAGATATCATCCTGACTAACATGCCCTCCAAATACACCTCCGCTGTCTTCAACCAGGATCTCAGCGATCACTGCCTCATTGGCTGCGTCCATAATGGGTCCGTGGTCAAACGACCACCCCTGATCACTGTCAAACGCTCCCTAAAACACTTCAGCCAGCAGGCCTTTCTAATCGACCTGGCCGGGTATCCTGGAAGGATGATATTGACCTCATCCCGTCAGTAGAGGATGCCTGGTTGTTCTTTAAAAGTGCTTTCCTCACCATCTTAAATAAGCATGAACCATTCAAAAAATGTAGAACTAAGAACAGCACAAAAACATCCTGTGGCAACACTGCATTAGCATCGAACATCCCCCGCGATATGCAACTTTTCAGGGAAGTCAGGAACCAATATACACAGTCAGTTAGAAAAGAAAAGTCAAGCTTTTTCAAACAGAAATTTGCATCCTGTAGCACTAATTCCAAAAAGTTCTGGGACACTGTAAAGTCCATGGAGAATAAGAGCATCTCCTCCCAGCTGCCCACTGCACTAAGGCTAGGAAACACTGTTACCACCAATAAATCTACGATAATCAAGAATTTCAATAAGCATTTTTCTATGGCTGGCCATGCTTTCCACCTGGTTACCCCTACCCCGGCCAACAGCTCTGCACCCCCCGCAGCAACTTCGCCAAACCCACTGGCTCCAGGTCATCTATAAGTTTTGCTAGGTAAATCCCCGCCTTATCTCAGCTCGCAGGTCACCATAGCAACACCCACCCGTAGCAAGCGCTCCAGCAGGTATATTTCACTGGTCATCCCCAAAGCCAACACCTACTTTGGCCGCCATTCCTTCCAGTTCTCCGCTGCCAATGACTGGAACGAAATGCAAAAATCATTGAAGCTGGAGACTACCATCTCCCTCAATAACGTTAAGCATCAGTTGTCAGAGCTGCTTACCGATCACTACACCTGTATACAGCCCATCTGTAAATAGCCCACCCTACTACCTCATCCCCATATTTCTTATTTTGCTCATTTTCACTCCAGTATCTCTATTTGCACATCATCATCTGCACATCTATCACTCCAGTGTTAATGCTAATTTGTAATTATTTCACCACTATGGCCTATTTATTGTCCTACCTTCCTAATCTAACTACATTTGCACACACTTTATATAGATTTTCTATTGTGTTATTGACTGTACGTTTGTTTACTGTGTAACTCTGTGTTGTTGTTGTTTTTGTCGCACTGCTTTGCTTTGTCTTGGCCAGGTCTCAGTTGTAAATAAGAACTTGTTCTCAACTGGCCTACCTGGTTAAATAAAGGTGAAATAAATAAATAAATACATAACCAATAACATTCACTACATACAGTGGGGAGAACAAGTATTTGATACACTGCCGATTTTGCAGGTTTTCCTACTTACAAAGCATGTAGAGGTCTGTAATTTTTATCATAGGTACTCTTCAACTGTGAGTGACGGAATCTAAAACAAAAATCCAGAAAATCACATTGTATGATTTTTTTAATAATTAATTTGCATTTTATTGCATGACATAAGTATTTGATCACCTACCAACCAGTAAGAATTCCGGCTCTCACAGACCTGTTAGTTTTTCTTTAAGAAGCCCTCCTGTTCTCCACTCATTACCTGTATTAACTGCACCTGTTTGAACTCGTTACCTGTATAAAAGACACCTGTCCACACACTCAATCAAACAGACTCCAACCTCTCCACAATGGAGATGGACAAGACCAGAGAGCTGTGTAAGGACATCAGGGATAAAATTGTAGACCTGCACAAGGCTGGGATGGGCTACAGGGCAATAGGCAAGCAGCTTGGTGAGAAGGCAACAACTGTTGGCGCAATTATTAGAAAATGGAAGAAGTTCAAGATGACGGTCAATCTCCCTCGGTCTGGGGCACCATGCAAGATCTCACCTCGTGGGGCATCAATGATCATGAGGAAGGTGAGGGATCAGCCCAGAACTACACGGCAGGACCTGGTCAATGACCTGAAGAGAGCTGGGACCACAGTCTCAAAGAAAACCATTAGTAACACACTACGCCGTCATGGATTAAAATCCTGCAGCGCACGCAAGGTCCCCCTGCTCAAGCCAGCGCATGTCCAGGCCCGAGAGACAGCCTTCCCTCTAGACTGACTATCAGATGGATGGTGAGAGACAGCCTTCCCTCTAGACTGACTATCAGATGGATGGTGAGAGACAGCCTTCCCTCTAGACTGACTATCAGATGGATGGTGAGAGACAGCCTTCCCTCTAGACTGACTATCAGATGGCTGGTGAGAGACAGCCTTCCCTCCAGACTGACTATCAGATGGCTGGTGAGAGACAGCCTTCCCTCCAGACTGACTATCAGATGGATGGTGAGAGACAGCCTTCCCTCCAGACTGAATCAGATGGATGGTGAGAGACAGCCTTCCATCTAGACTGACTATCAGATGGCTGGTGAGAAACAGCCTTCCCTCCAGACTGACTATCAGATGGAGATAAAAATACACAGTGGTGGAAAAAGTAGTCATAGTTGATTAAAAATAAAGATACCTTATTGGAAATTACTCAAGTAAAAGTGAAAGTCACCCAGTATAAAAGTCTAAGGTTTTAAATATACTTAAGTAACAAATATCAAAAGTAAAAGTAAAAATCATTTTTAATTCCTTATATTAACAAAACCAGACGGCACCATTCTTGTTTTTTATTATTTATGGTAGCCAGGAGCTACAGTACTGTACTACAACAGTCCTAATTCACAAACAAAGCATTTGTGTTTAGTGAGTCTGCCATGCAACTAGTACTTGGGGTGTCAGGGGAAAATGTATGGAGTAAAAAGTACATTATTTTCTTTAGGAATGTAGTGAAGTAAAAGTTGTAGTAAAGTACAGATACCCCCAAAAAATACTTTACTTAAGTACTTTACACCACTGAAAATACACATTAAAAAATGTTGACCAATCGGTTGGTTAAAATAACAGTCGTGGACAGCCCTAAATGTACCCCATCATCAACCTAACACATTTTGAATCACATACCAACCCATAACATTCACATCAACCTAGTAGCTATAGAATCTGGGATTCACAAAACCTGCCTGCTTCATAACACTTCATAAGCCTTCATAGACACACACACACATATCGTCCAGTCTTACCTCTGCTGAGTCCCTAGAGGTTGAGTAGGAGGCGGGAGAGAGAGAGAGAGAGCGAGCGAGAGAGCGAGAGAGAGATCTCCCAGTAGACCAGTATGTGTGAGCTGTGAACTTGTCTCTCTAATGCCACCATCTCATCTGGGATCATAATGACTGGTCTATCAGAGACCGGAGTAACCCTAACCATACCTTACCTTACCTTACCCAATGAGAAACTAGAGCTGGGGCACAGGGCACATACACCACACAACATGCATGCAAACACTAGCATCTGTTACCTTTTCAGTGGCTGCAATGTATGTCTTCTCTACGTAGTCCAGCGTGTCTTCTCTACGTAGTCCAGCGTGTCTTCTCTACGTAGTCCAGCGTGTCTTCTCTACGTAGTCCAGCGTGTCTTCTCTACGTAGTCCAGCGTGTCTTCTCTACGTAGTCCAGCGTGTCTTCTCTACGTAGTCCAGCGTGTCTTCTCTACGTAGTCCAGCGTGTCTTCTCTACGTAGTCCAGCGTGTCTTCTCTATGTAGTCCAGCGTGTAAGTAGAGAAAGAGACCAGGGTGTCAGCAGAGAGAAAGAACAGTGTGTCTGTAGAAAGAGAGACCCGTGTGTCTCTAGAGAGAGAGAGACCAGTGTGTCTGTAGAGACAGAGACCAGTGTCAGTAGAGAGAGAGAAGTGTGTCTGTAGAGAGAGATACCAGTGTGTCTGTAGAGACATAGACCAGTGTGTCAGTAGAGAGAGAGAAGTGTGTCTGTAGAGAGAGATACCAGTGTGTCAGTAAAGAGAGACCAGTGTGAGTCTGTAGAGAGAAAGAGCATTTTCTTAGTAGAGAGAGAGAAACCAGTGTGTCTGTAGAAAGGAAGACTAGTTTGTGTCTTCAGAGAGATAGCAGTGTTTCTGTAGAGAGAGAAACCAGTGTTTCTGTAGAGAGAGAAACCAGTGTGTCAGTGGCGAGTGAGGCCAGTAGGTCTGTAAAGAGACACCAGTGTGTCAGTAGAAAGAGAGACCAGTGTGTGTCTGTAGAGAGACACCTTTGTGTCAGAGAGAAACCAGTGTGTGTAGAGAGAGATACCAGTGTGTCTGAAGAGAGAGAGACCAGTGTGTGTAGAGAGATACCAGTGTGTCTGAAGAGAGAGAGACCAGTGTGTCTGTAGAGCGAGAGACCAGTGTGTCTGTAGAGCGAGAGACCAGTGTGTCTGTAGAGAGAGAGACCAGTGTGTGTAGAGAGAGAGACCAGTGTGTGTAGAAAGAGAGACCAGTGTGTGTAGAGAGAGACCAGTGTGTCTGTAGAGAGAGAGACCAGTGTGTGTAGAGAGAGAGACCAGTGTGTGTAGAAAGAGAGACCAGTGTGTGTAGAGAGAGAGACCAGTGTGTCTGTAGAGAGAGAGACCAGTGTGTGTAGAGAGAGAGACCAGTGTGCCTTTAGAGTGGGAAGAGTATATATAATATTTATTATAACAAAGGGGCAGACAGAGAATCATAATACAAGACAGTCAATCAAGGACAGAACGGCAGACAAAGGATCATAATACAAGACAGAGTCAATCAAGGACAGAACGGCAAACAAAAGGATCATAATACAAGACAGTCAATCAAGGACAGAACGGCAGACAAAAGGATCATAATACAAGACAGTCAATCAAGGACAGAACGGCAGACAAAAGGATCATAATACAAGACAGTCAATCAAGGACAGAACGGCAAACAAAATGATCATAATACAAGACAGAGTCAATCAAGGACAGAACGGCAGACAAAGGATCATAATACAAGACATAGAACTCCGAGACAGGATTGCGTCGAGGCACAGATCTGGGGAAGGGTACCAAAAAATGTCTGCATCATTGAAGGCCCCTAAGAACACAGTGGACTCCATCATTCTTAGAGCTGGCTGCCCGGCCAACCTGAGCAATCAGAGGAGAAGGGCCTTGGTCAGATAGATGACCAAGAACCCAATGGTCACCCTGACAGAGTTCCAGAGATCCTCTGTGAAGATGGGAGAACCTTCCAGAAGGAAAACCATCTCTGCAGCACTCCACCAATCAGGTATTTATGGTAGAGTGGCCAGACGGAAGCCACTCCTCAGTAAAAGGCACATGATTGTCTGGTCTGATGAAACCAAGATTGAACTCTTTGGCCTGAATGCCAAGTGTCACATCTGGGAAACCTGGCACCCTCCATACGGTGAAGCATGGTGGTGGCAGCATCATGCTGTGTGGATGTTTTTCAGCGGCAGGGACTGGGAGACAAGTCAGGATCGAGGGAAAGATGAACGGAGCAAAATACAGAGAGATCCTTGATGAAAATCTGCTCCAGAGCGGGACAAGTCTCAATGTCCTTGAGTGGCCCAGCCAGAGCCCGATCAAACATCTCTGGAGAGACCTGAAAATAGCTGTGCAGCGACGCTCCCCATCCAACCTGACAGAGCTTGAGAGAATCTGTAGAGAAGAATGGGAGAAACTCCCCAAGACAGGTGTGCCAAGCTTGTAGTGTCATACCCAAGAAGACTTGAGGCTGTAATCACTGCCAAAGGTGCTTCAACAAAGTACTGAGTAAAGGTCTGAATACTGATGTAAATGTGTTATTTCCATTTTTTATTTTAATACATTTGCAAAAATGTCTAAACCTGTTTTTGCTTCGTCATTATGGGGTTTTGTGTGTAGATTGATGAGAAAAAAAACGATTTAATACATTTTAGAACAAGGCTGTAACGTAACAAAATGTGGAAAAATAAGGGGTCTGAATACTTCCCGAATGCACTGTTTGAAGTGTATGCAAATAGATTAATTTTTTTTTTAAGCATTTTCAGACAAATGTTTCTTAAGAAAAAGTAGTCTAACCATGAAAAACTATCATGCAGGGGTGCTGCTCTGTTTGGAGCCAGCTGCAGCTTTGCAGGGTCTTTCTTTGCTGCACCTGACCATATTACCAGACAGTAATCAAGATGGGACAAGACCAGAGACCGAAAAACTATTACAGTTGATCTGTGTCAACTGTAATAGTTTTTCGGTCTCTTAGTATTATTTTGAAAATAATATTAATTATTTTCATAACAGACATACACTATATATACACAAAGGTATGTGGACACCCCTTCAAATTAGTAGATTTAGCTATTTCAGCCACACCCGTTGCTGACAGGTGTATAAAATCGAGCACACAGCCAAGCAATCTCCATAGACAAACATTGGCAATAGAATGGCCTTACTGAAGAGCTCAGTGACTTTCAACGTGGCACCATCATAGGATGCCACCTTTGCAACAAGTCATTTAAGAACAAATTCTTATTTACAATGACGGCCTACACCGGCCAAACTCGGACGACGCCTGGCAAATTGTGCGCCGCACAATATGGGACTCCACTATGGGACTCCCAATCACGACTGGTTGTAATACAGTCTGGATTCGAACCAGGTTGTCTGTAGTGACGCCTCTAGCACGGAGATGCAGTGCCTTAGACCACTACGCCACTTGGGAGCCCCGGTCAACTGAAAGAGCTGTTATTGTGAAGTGGAAACATCTAGGAGCAACAACAGCTCAGCCGCAAAGTGGTAGGCCACACAAGCTCACAGAACTGGACCACAGTGCTGAATCGTCTGTCCTCGGTTGCAACACTCACTACTGAGTTCCAAACTGCCTCTGGAAGCAATGTCAGCACAAGAACTGTTCATCGGGAGCTTTATGAAATGGGTTTCCGTGGCCGAGCAGCCGAACACAAGCCTAAGATCACCATGCGCAATGCCAAGCCTCGGCTGGAGTGGTGTAAAGCTCACCGCCATTGGACTCTGGAGCAGTGGAAACACGTTCTCTGGATTGATGAATCACGGTTTAGCATCTGGCAGTCCGATGGACAAATCTGGGTTTGGCGGATGCCAGGAGAACGCTACCTGCCCGAATGCATAGTGCCAACTGTAAAGTTTGGTGGAGGAGGAATAATGGTCTGGGGCTGTTTTTTCATGGTTCAGGCTAGGACCCTTAGTTCCAGTGAAGGCAAATCTTAACACTACAGCATACAATGACATTCTAGATGATTCTCTGATTCCAACTTTGTGCCAACAGTTTGGGGAAGGCCCTTTCCTGTTTCAGCATGACAATGCCCCCATGCACAAAGTGAGCTCCATACAGAAATGGTTTGTCGAGATCGGTGTGGAAGAATTTGACTGGCCTGCACAGAGTCCTGACCTCAACCCCATAAAACACCTTAGGGATGAATTGGAAGTGTACCTCTCCCGAACTTCCCAACAACTTTGTCAATATAACTTGACCATGACAAATGACCATCCAATGTTAGTCCTAGGAGTTCAGCTTCTTCAACTTGTTCAATAGTCACACCCTTTATGCACCAGTAAGTGGAGGCTCCTCAGAGGAGGAAGAGGACCATCCTCAGTGAATTACATTTAAATAATAATAGTAAAACATTATCCTTTTAACAGTTGAAGTCAGAAGTTTACATACATTTAGGTTGAAGTCATTAAAACTCATTTTTCAACCACTCCACAGATTTCATGTTAACAAACTATAGTTTTGTCAAGTCAGTTAGGACATCTACTTTGTGCATGACACAAGTAATTCTTCCAACAATTGTTCACAGACAGATTATTTCACTTATAATTCACTATATCACAATTCCAGTGGGTCAGAAGTTTACATACACTAAGTTGACTGTGCCTTTAAACAGCTTGGAAAATTCCAGAAAATGATGTCATGGCTTTAGAAGCTTCTGATAGACTAATTGACATCATTTGAGCCAATTGGAGGTGTACCTGTGGATGTATTTCAAGGCCTACCTTCAAACTCAGTGCCTCTTTGCTCGACATCATGCGAAGATCAAAAGAAATCAGCCAAGATCTAACAAAATTGTAGACCTCCACAAGTCTGGTTCATCCTTGGGAGCAATTTCCAAACGCCTGAAGGTACCACGTCACATTCATCTGTACGAACAATAGTACGTAAGTATAATCACCATGGGACCACGCAGCAGTCATACCGCTCAGGAAGGAGACGCGTCCCAGAACAACAGCAAAGGACCTTGTGAAGATGCTGGAGGAAACAGGTACAAAATTATCTATATCCACAGTAAAACGAGTCCTATATCGACATAACCTGAAAGGCCGCTCAGCAAGGAAGAAGCCACTGTTCCAAAACCGCCATAAAAAAGCCAGACTACGGTTTGCAACTGCAGATGGGGTCAAAGATCGTACTTTTTGGTCCTCTGGTCTGATGAAACAAAAATAGAACTGTTTGGACATAATGACCATCGTTATGTTTGGAGGAAAAAGGGGGAGGCTTGCAAGCCGAAGAACACCATCACAACCGTGAAGCATCACGTTGTGGGGTGCTTTGCTGCAGGAGGGACTGGTGCACATCTCAAGACATCAGTCAGTAAGTTAAAGCTTGGTCGCAAATGGGTCTTCCAAATAGACCCCAAGCATACTTCCAAAGTTGTGGCAAAATGGCTTAAGGACAACAAAGTCAAGGTATTGGAGTGACCATCACAAAGCCCTGACCTCAATCCTATAGAACATTTGTGGGCAGAACTGAATAAACGTGTGCAAACCTGACTCAGTTACACCAGTTCTGTCAGGAGGAATGGGCCAGAATTCACTCAACTTATTGTGGGAAGCTTTTGTCGGCTACCCGAAACGTTTGACCCATGTTAAACAATTTAAAGGCAATGCTACCAAATACTAATTGAGTGTATGTCAACTTATGACCCACTGGGAATGTGATGAAAGAAATAAAAGCGGAAATAAATAATTCTCTTTACTATTATTCTGACATTTCACATTCTTAAAATAAAGTGGTGATCCTAACTGACCTAAGACAGGGAATTTTTACTAGGATTAAATGTCAGGAATTGAAAAAACTAAGTTTAAATGTATTTGGCTAAGGTGTATGTAAACTAAGGTGTATGTCAACATCTGACAACTGTAGATTAAACTATACTAAATATAATCACGTCACCAAATAATTGATTATTCCACAGTAACCTCAACATAACTCTGTATGGCAGCACCATGGTGTAGCCGGAGGACAGCTAGCTTCCGTCCTCCTCTGGGTACATTGACTTCAATACAAAACCTGGGAGGCTCATGGTTCTCACCCCCTTCCATAGACTTACACAGTAATTATGACAACTTCCAGAGGATGTCCTCCAACCTATCAGAGCTCTTTGCAGCATGAACTGACACGTTGTCCACCCAATGAAAGGATCAGATAATTAATCTAGTACTGAAAGCATAAGCTACAGCTTGCTAGCACTGCAGTGCATAAATGCTTTGTTCTGTAAAAGGTGGGAACTGTAGAGTAGAAAAATACACCAAATAATGTGGCCACATGTACAGCTTTGGATGAAAACGTCTGCTAAATGGAATTGATCATAATTGTCTGTAGGAAGAATATGATGATTCACTGATGTCCCAACTCATTACAGTTAACAGCATTCCTACAATACAGATTAGCAAACACACACATTAGAAAATGTACAAAAGTCAGTACTTTATTGGTGCCGTTGTTTCAATCACAGTAATAGATATTCTGTGATCAGTATGGATCAGAGGTGACTGAACTGGGCCTCACCACAATAGGATGAATCAGCAAATACATTACAGTAAAACAGGAGGGATCTGGTGAGAAAGAGATGGAAAACGAGAGAGAAACAGATTGTAATAGAAAGAGAGAGATTGAGGGCACAAAGTGAAAGGATATGTGATTAGGGCCAGTAGTTTTTCCAGGCTGTATATGTCCTGACCCGCTAAGCTGCCAGAGGATCCAAACTACACTTCACTCTACTACTCATAGTTCTGCTGTTACCATGGGAACCACACTTCACTGCTCTGCCGATTGTTCTGCAGTTACAGTGGGGACGGGGGTGAGTGTCACGTGACTTCATAACAAGACGGGAAGGAACTGGACGGGACAGTTGGTACAAGGCCTGTTAAACACAACATTGGCTCTATGGACATTCCCATTGAATTGGTTTAAAATGTTTCCTTAATGATTTCTGAGGGGAATCCCAGGATTCTCCTTGCAACGCTCACATTGGTGACTGCTGGTCTATCAGACAGCAGGGTGGACAGTGCACACAATGAGGCAGAGGTGTGTGTGTATATAGTGTACTGTGTGTGTGTGTGTGTGTGTGTGTGTATATATAGTGTACTGTGTGTGAGTGTGTGTGTTTTGTGTGACAGTCGGTCTCTTTATCCACTCTATATTGAGTTGGTACCCTGAGGTTAGGGGAGTGGCCAGGCGTGGAGGCCGGGCTGGAGCCTGGCGCTCAGGTAGTGGTCTGAACCTGCTGGTGGAGAGCCTCAGCCTTGGTCCGCAGGCTACGAAACTCCTCCTGGATGGAATCTGTCAGGGCCTTCCTCATCTCCATCTGTGTGATGGAGTAGAACCAGAAAATGTGTATCATATTACTCCCGTGCTAGCCTCTCTACAGTGGCTTCCTGTTAAGGCTAGGGCTGATTTCAAGGTTTTACTGCTAACCTACAAAGCATTACATGGACTTGCTCCTACTTATCTCTCAGATTTGGTCCTGCCGTACATACTTACACGTACGCTCCGGTCACAAGACGCAGGCCTCCTTATTGTCCCTAGAATTAGCAAACAGCTGGAGGCAGGGCTTAAAAACACCTTCCTAATATTGAGTTGCACCAGAACAGTCAGGGCATTGGTGGACCATTCCTGATACACACACAGGAAACTGTTGAGCGTGAAAAAGACAGCAGCGTTGCAGTTCTTGACACACTCAAACCGGTACGCCTGGCACCTACTACCATACCCTGGCACCTACTACCATACCCTGGCACCTACTACCATACCCTGGCACCTACTACCATACCCTGGCACCTACTACCATACCCTGGCACCTACTACCATACCCTGGCACCTACTACCATACCCTGTTCAAATGCCTATTCACCCTCTGAATGGCACACTTACACAATCCATGTTTTAATTAATTAATTAATTGTCCCAAGGCATAAAAATCCTTATTTTGTATTTATTAGGGATCCCCATTAGTTTCTGCCAAGGCAGCAGATACTCTTCCTGGGGTTTATTATGGATCCCCATTAGTTCCTGTCAAGGCAGCAGCTACTCTTCCTGGGGTTTATTATGGATCCCCATGAGTTCCTGTCAAGGCAGCAACTATTCTTTCTAGGGAGGTTTTCCACCGTGCTTCTACATCTGCATTGCTTGCTGTTTGGGGTTTTAGGCTGGGTTTCTGTATAGCACTTTGTGACATCTGCTGATGTAAAAAGGGCTTTATAAATACATTTGATTTATTGCTTGATCTGACACACACACAAGTACAAGGAGTAAGCTGTTCAATCACAGAGGTTGTAAACCCAGAGGAATGCATTGCGAAGCAGACTCAACCTTACCACACCGGGGTTTTACAAGTCAATGGGACAAGTGAAACATTTAGAATTGAGCCAATGTCTTAAAGCTGCAATACGTAACTTTTTGGGCGACTCGACCAAATTCACATAGAAATGTGATATCTAGAACTGTCATTCTCATTGAAAGCAAGTCTAAGAAGCAGTAGATCTGTGTGCGCTTTTTCTATGCTTCCCGTTCGTAAGTTTAGTTCGGTCTTTTACTTTCGGGTTTTGTACACCAGCCTCAAAAAGCTGAAAATATAATATTTCTTCTAATAAAAAATATATTTAGACGGTACAATGATTCTCTATACTTGCTTGTTTTGTCACATTAACTGAAATTAGGCAACGTTAACAACCAGGAAATGGCGGAGAGATTTCTGTATATTGCACCTTTAAGTAGCTGAAACTGTCATTACTACAACCTTGTAGAAGTGTGTGACACGACCGTTAGACCCGATGACGTGTTTCTGTGCATGAGTTTAGGTAGCCAACGTCGCCATGACATCGCCTGCAAGTGTGATCGGGGATTTCCATTGGAGAAGCAGTTTTAGCCTGTCTTCATACTGTACCGTCTTCAGTCATACCCCAGTCTGTACCGTCTTCAGTCATACCCCAGTCTGTACCGTCTTCAGTCATACCCCAGTCTGTACCGTCTTCAGTCATACCCCAGTCTGTACCGTCTTCAGTCATACCCCAGTCTGTACAGTCTTCAGTCATACCCCAGTCTGTACCGTCTTCAGTCATACCCCAGTCTGTACCGTCTTCAGTCATACCCCAGTCTGTACAGTCTTCAGTCATACCCCAGTCTGTACCGTCTTCAGTCATACCCCAGTCTGTACAGTCTTCAGTCATACCCCAGTCTGTACCGTCTTCAGTCATACCCCAGTCTGTACCGTCTTCAGTCATACCCCAGTCTGTACCGTCTTCAGTCATACCCCAGTCTGTACCGTCTTCAGTCATACCCCAGTCTGTATGTGTATATGTTCACCTGGCTCTTCTGCTGTTGTCGGAGTGACTCCAGAAGGTCTTTGACTGTAAATGGATTCCCTATCAGGACCGTGATTCTCTACAACACAGAGGTCAGAGGTTAAGGGTTAGAGGTCAGGGTGTATGTGTCTGTCTCTCTCTCTCCGTCCAGTATGTATGTGTGTGTGTGTGTGTGTGTGTCTCTCTCCGTCCAGTTGGTGTGCGTGTGTCTCTCTCTCTCCGTCCAGTGTGTGTGTGTCTCTCTCCGTCCAGTGTGTGTGTCTCTCTCCGTCCAGTGTGTGTGTGTGTGTGTGTCTCTCTCCGTCCAGTGTGTGTGTGTGTCTCTCTCCGTCCAGTGTGTGTGTGTCTCTCTCCGTCCAGTGTGTGTGTGTCTCTCTCCGTCCAGTGTGTGTGTGTGTGTCTCTCTCCGTCCAGTGTGTGTGTGTGTCTCTCTCCGTCCAGTGTGTGTGTGTGTGTCTCTCTCCGTCCAGTGTGTGTCTCTCTCCGTCCAGTGTGTGTGTCTCTCTCCGTCCAGTGTGTGTGTCTCTCTCCGTCCAGTGTGTGTGTCTCTCTCCGTCCAGTGTGTGTGTGTGTGTGTGTGTCTCTCTCCGTCCAGTGTGTGTGTGTGTCTCTCTCCGTCCAGTGTGTGTGTCTCTCTCCGTCCAGTGTGTGTGTGTGTGTCTCTCTCCGTCCAGTGTGTGTGTGTGTGTCTCTCTCCGTCCAGTGTGTGTGTGTGTGTGTCTCTCTCCGTCCAGTGTGTGTGTGTGTGTGTCTCTCTCTCAGTCCAGTGGGTGTGTGTCTCTCTCCGTCCAGTGTGTGTGTGTGTGTGTGTCTCTCTCTCCGTCCAGTGTGTGTGTCTCTCTCTCAGTCCAGTGTGTGTGTGTCTCTCTCCGTCCAGTGTGTGTGTGTGTGTGTGTCTCTCTCTCCGTCCAGTGTGTGTGTCTCTCTCTCCGTCCAGTGTGTGTGTGTCTCTCTCCATCCAGTGTGTGTGTGTGTGTGTGTCTCTCTCTCTCCGTCCAGTGTGTGTGTGTGTGTCTCTCTCCGTCCAGTGTGTGTGTGTGTGTGTGTGTGTGTGTGTGTGTGTGTGTGTCTCTCTCCGTCCAGTGTGTGTGTGTGTGTGTGTCTCTCTCCGTCCAGTGTGTGTGTGTGTGTCTCTCTCCGTCCAGTGTGTGTGTGTGTGTCTCTCTCCGTCCAGTGTGTGTGTGTGTGTGTGTCTCTCTCCGTCCAGTGTGTGTGTGTGTGTCTCTCTCCGTCCAGTGTGTGTGTGTGTGTCTCTCTCCGTCCAGTGTGTGTGTGTCTCTCTCCGTCCAGTGTGTGTGTGTGTGTGTGTGTGTCTCTCTCCGTCCAGTGTGTGTGTGTCTCTCTCCGTCCAGTGTGTGTGTGTGTCTCTCTCCGTCCAGTGTGTGTGTGTGTGTGTCTCTCTCCGTCCAGTGTGTGTGTGTGTGTGTGTGTGTGTGTCTCTCTCCGTCCAGTGTGTGTGTGTCTCTCTCTCCGTCCATATATATATATATATATGTGTGTGTGTGTGTGTGTATGCGTGTTCTCACCTGTCCAGTGCGAGGGATGTAAGGTCTCTCATTGGGCAAGACGTCACTCATACCTGAGACAGGAACATTGAACACAAGTTAGAATGTGTGTGCAAAGCTTGTGCATGGTGTGTGTGTGAGTGTGTGTGGGGTGGGGGTGTAACTCACCTACATGCCACATAGGGAGAATAACAGGGTTGAGGGAGCAGTCAGCTATCAGACGGCCCACACCTGAAACACACAAATCAAAGTGTATTGGTCACGTACACAGATGCAGATGTTACCGAAGTTGCAGCGAAATGGTTGTGTTTCTAGCTCCATCAGAGCAGTAATATCTAATGGTTGTGTTTCTAGCTCCAACAGTCCAGTAATATCTAATGGTTGTGTTTCTAGCTCCAACAGAGCAGTAATATCTAATGGTTGTGTTTCTAGCTCCATCAGTGCAGTAATATACACACAGCCACACACCTTTCAGGGATGCACACACACATCCTTAGTACTGATACACACAGCCACACACTTCTCTAGGGCTGTCCCTGGAAAAAAATAATATTGGTCGACCGAAGGTTGTCTGTTCTTTCGACCAATCGATTGGTCAGCATTTTAAAACGTGTATTTTTCCATATATAGACACAGTATGTTTAAATAAAATCAACTACATATGTATTGAGCTTGTCTGATGTTTTAAGCGCACTGTTTGATTAAATAAGACACAAATGACTCAAGAGGGAGCCAGAGATCAAGATAGCCAGAAGAAAAAAATACTTAACCTGACCATCCTCCTCCCGCTCTTACTGGCACATTCTGCCGTTACTCTCCTGAAGTTGCTGGTAATAGGCTACACGAGGAGTAGGCAACCTTTATCATGTGGAATGCCAATTTATCTTACTTTTTTCGTGATATCCAATTGGTAGTTACAGTCTTGTCCCATCGCTGCAACTCCCATACGGACTCGGGAGAGGCGAAGGTCGAGAGCCGTGCGTCCTCTCAAACACGACACCGCCAAGCCGCACTGCTTCTTGACACAATGCTCGCTTAACCTGGAAGCCAGCCGCACCAATGTGTCGGAGGAAACACCGTACACCTGGTGACCGTGTCAGCGTGCATGCGCCCGGCCCGCCACAGGAGTCGCTAGAGCGCGATGGGACAAGGAAAACCCGGCCGGCCAAACCCTCCCCTAACCCGGACGACGCTGGGCCAATTGTGTGCCGCCTCATGGGTCTCCCGGTCGCGGCCGGCTGCGACACAGCTTGGGATTGAACCAGAACTGTAGTGACGCAGCTAACACTGTGCCTTAGAACGCTGCGCCACTCGGGAGGCCTTATCTGGTATACGGTACAGACTGGGGTATGACTAAAGACGGTACAGACTGGGGTATGACTAAAGAAGGTACAGACTGGGGTATGACTAAAGACGGTACAGACTGGGGTATGACTAAAGACGGTACAGACTGGGGTATGACTAAAGAAGGTACAGACTGGGGTATGACTAAAGACGGTACAGACTGGGGTATGACTAAAGACGGTACAAACTGGGGTATGACTATCTGGTTAATCAAAATTTAATTCAAATGAAAATTATACAAACCTAAAAAGTAACTCCTATTGCCATGGCCAACTTTGTAAAAATAGCCAACATAAAGCCAACAAATAAAAACATTACAGTCTGCAGATAGACAATATATGGGGCTTTTGAGTGATTTGTGTTTTCAGTGATGAAAGATGCTCCATTTTTCCTCTATGACAGTGGCACTCAGAGGCTGTGGGACAGAGAAGCTTAGCAGACTGACCTGCTTGTTCATACAGTTGAAATTAAAAGATATGGATCCACTTCACTCGCTGCGAGCCACTGCAATAACTAAACACATGTAACAACAGAAACCCCATCCCTGTCTGCACACCCCAGCTGGCCACCCCTGTCTGCACACCCCAGCTGGCCACCCCTGTCTGCACACCCCAGCTGGCCACCCCTGTCTGCACACCCCAGCTGACCACCCCTGTCTGCACACCCCAGCTGGCCATCAGATTAGGAATGAGAATATCAGAGTGATGTCAGATATGACCTATCTGACATCACTCAGATATGACCTATCTGACATCACTCAGATATGACCTATCTGACATCACTCAGATATGACCTATCTGACATCACTCAGATATGACCTATCTGACATCACTCAGATATGACCTATCTGACATATCTGACATCACTCAGATATGACCTATCTGACATCACTCAGATATGACCTATCTGACATCACTCTGATATTCTCATTCCTAATCTGATATTCTCATTCCTAATCTGATATTCTCATTCCTAATCTGATATTCTCATTCCTAATCTGATATTCTCATTGTGATATGACATCATTCTGGTATGACATCATTGTGATATGACATCATTCTGGTATGACATCATTGTGATATGACATCATTCTGGTAACTCACCCCATTTCAAACGTATGAACTCCTCAGTCATGTTGACTTTCCCTGAGAGAGAAAAGAGAGTTTCAGTTCTAGTAAAGGAGTTTCACCCTATAACACACACAGACAGTTATAACACACACACAGACAGTTATAACACACACACAGACAGTTATAACACACACACAGACAGTTATAACACACACACAGACAGTTATAACACACACAGACAGAGACAGAGACAGAGACAGAGAGAGAGACACAGACAGACAGAGACAGAGAGACAGACAGAGACACAGAGAGAGAGAGACAGAGAGATCGTACCCTCAGGGAAGATGTGTACCCAGTCTCCTCCATTCAGCTTCTCCAGAATAAAGTCCATACCTTTCTGATAAACACCATCACCTAGGAGACACACGCAAACCAACATATTAAAGTCAAACAAATGGAGAGACAACCACATCCCTTAGCAAAGAAAAACAGATATCTTCACCCCTCGGTACACCCACATTCTCACTTCCTCGCCTGCACACACCCACTTCCTCGCCTGCACACACCCACTTCCTCGCCTGCACACACCCACTTCCTCGCCTGCACACACCCACTTCCTCGCCTGCACACACCCACTTCCTCACTTCCTCGCCTGCACACACCCACTTCCTCGCCTGCACACACCCACTTCCTCACTTCCTCGCCTGCACACACCCACTTCCTCGCCTGCACACACCCACTTCCTCGCCTGCACACACCCACTTCCTCACTTCCTCGCCTGCACACACCCACTTCCTCGCCTGCACACACCCACTTCCTCACTTCCTCGCCTGCACACACCCACTTCCTCGCCTGCACACACCCACTTCCTCGCCTGCACACACCCACTTCCTCGCCTGCACATTCCCACTTCCTCGCCTGCACACACCCACACCCCACTGAACGCTGCTGAGGGGAGGACGGCTCATAAATGGCTGGAACGCAACTAATGGAATCGCATCAAACACATAGAAACCTGGTGTTTGATACCATCACCTCCTAAAATAGAAACCTGGTGTTTGATACCATCACCTCCTAAAATAGAAACCTGGTGTTTGATACCATCACCTCCTAAAATAGAAACCTGGTGTTTGATACCATCACCTCCTAAAATAGAAACCTGGTGTTTGATACCATCACCTCCTAAAATAGAAACCTGGTGTTTGATACCATCACCTCCTAAAATAGAAACCTGGTGTTTGATACCATCACCTCCTAAAATAGAAACCTGGTGTTTGATACCATCACCTCCTAAAATAGAAACCTGGTGTTTGATACCATCACCTCCTAAAATAGAAACCTGGTGTTTGATACCATCACCTCCTAAAATAGAAACCTGGTGTTTGATACCATCACCTCCTAAAATAGAAACCATCTGTTTGATACCATCACCTCCTAAAATAGAAACCTGGTGTTTGATACCATCACCTCCTAAAATAGAAACCTGGTGTTTGATACCATCACCTCCTAAAATAGAAACCTGGTGTTTGATACCATCACCTCCTAAAATAGAAACCTGGTGTTTGATACCATCACCTCCTAAAATAGAAACCTGGTGTTTGATACCATCACCTCCTAAAATAGAAACCTGGTGTTTGATACCATCACCTCCTAAAATAAAAACCTGGTGTTTGATACCATCACCTCCTAAAATAGAAACCTGGTGTTTGATACCATCACCTCCTAAAATAGAAACCTGGTGTTTGATACCATCACCTCCTAAAATAGAAACCTGGTGTTTGATACCATCACCTCCTAAAATAAAAACATGCCACCTGCCAATGCAGGTAGATTTTGTAATTGGTGGGTAAGATGTCTATTTCACCACCATGTTGGTGGGTGGTCAGGGCTCCACAGTGGGTAAGATGTCTATTTCACCACCATGTTGGTGGGTGGTCAGGGCTCCACAGTGCAGGTTTTTCACTCACATTTGTGAGTATTAGTCAAGTATCACATTTATAGTCAAATAAATGCTGCAGTAGATGTTTTCAAAGTATTTCTGCCGCTTTGTTTCATAGCTGGTAAATTAATCTCACCTTGCAAAGCAACACTGCCTGGCTGGGGGCTGTTCGCATGTGAAGAGCTGAGTGAATATTTTTTTATACAAGCGCTGTGCACAGGGATGAAAGTTAGTAATTTACTTGAAGTTAAAGTCTACTGAAGTGAGACGTTGTCCTCGTGTTTCTTGTCGATCTACATTGTCTTGTCCACAATCGAGGTTGTTTTTCTATGTTTGAGTTTCAACTGCTAGCGAAGAGAAGACAACGCTGCAGCTTTCCCACTAGATGGCGCTGGGGGAAATTACATGTTTTTATCTACACACAATACCTTCTAATGACGAAGCAACAACTGGTTTTTAGAAATGTTTGCAAATGTATCAAATCAAAAAAACAGAAATATCATATTTACATTAGTATTCAGACCCTTTATGCAGCGATTACAGCTTTGAGTCTTCTTGGGTATGAACTACAAGCTTGGCACACATGTATTTGGGGAATTTCTTCCATTCTTCTCTTCAGAGCCTCTCAAGTTCTGTCAGGTTGGATGGGGAGCGTCGCTGCACAGCTATTTTCAGGTCTCTCCAGAGATGTTAGATGGGTTCAAGTCCGGGCTCTGGCTGGGCCACTCAAGGACATTCAGAGACTTGTCCTGAAGCTCTTGCGTTGTCTTGGCTTTGTGATTAGGGTTGTTGTCCTGTTGGAAGGTGAACCTTCGCCCCAGTCTGAGGTCCTGATCGCTCTGGAGCAGGTTTTCATCAAGGATCTCTCTGTACGATCCTGACTAGTCTCCCAGTCCCTGCCGCTGAAAAACATCCCCACAGCATGATGCTGACACCACCATGCTTTACCGTAGAGATGGTGCCAGGTTTCCCCAGACGTGACGCTTGGCATTCAGGTCAAAGTGTTCAATATCGGTTTCATCAGACCAGAGAATCTTGTTTTTCATGGTCTGAGAGTCCTTCAGGTGCCTTTTGGCAAACTCCAAGCGGGCTGTCATGTGCCTTTTACTGAGGAGTGGCTTCCGTCTGGCCACTCTACCATAAAGGCCTGATTGCTGGAGTGTTGTAGAGATGGTTGTTCTTCTGGAAGGATCTCCCATCTTCATAGAGGAACTCTAGAGCTCTGTCAGAGTGACCATCGGGTTCTTGTTCACCTCCCTGACCAAGGCCCTTCTCCCCGATTGCTCAGTTTGGCCGGGCAGCCAGCCTCGACACAATCCTGTCTCAGAGCTCTATGAACAATTCCTTCGACCTCATGGCTTGGTTTTTGCTCTGACATGCACTGTCAACTGTTGGACCTTAGATAGATAGATAGATAGGTACTTTATTGCTCCCCCGGGGGGGAAATTTCATTGTCAAGCAGCTACAACAAAACACAGGGCAGGTGCAAAATGCCACAACGAAAAGTACACAAAAGACAGATACACGGTACATGATACATAGAGCGGCAGTATGAAAAAGTATAGAAATACAAGATATCTGGAGTGCAAAAAAAGCTATAAAAAGACATTGCATAGTATGGGTGGTTGGCTGAATATGTACACTATACATTGGTGGATGTTGGATGGTTAACTATACTATACAGGTCGATGGCAGAGAAATACTTCAGTAGCTAAAAATGCATATGATATGAGCGAGGGTAATAATAGTTTACTTAATAGACAGACTGGGTAAATTAACAGGTAAGTGAAAATTTTGCATGGTTAAATTAGTTAAATTAGCTGTACAGTTAGGTATACAGTTATATTTACAGATAAGTGAATACTTGCATGTTTACACAAACTGTACAGGTAAATGACAGGAAGAGATACTATAATAGCTAAATGTGTGTATGATATTATTGGGCTAATAATAGTAATTCCCTTAAAATACAGTCCTTAGTGTGCAGGGTTTAATTACAGACAACTGCACTTATTGCACATTCGATATACTAAAAGCAATGAGAAAAGGTGCAACTGGCAGGATACTAATATGCATTCCTGAGTGAATGCCTACGTCCAATAATTACTTACAATATTGCATGTGATATAATATAACAACTGTACATGAGTATGTATATACAGACCTGTATGAATAAATAGGTCCTGAGTGGATGAGTGCTGACGGACCAGAGTTACTCACGGATGGATGCATAATTGTTAAACTAGGTCCTAGCACCCCAACAGTTCCAGATCTATGTTGCCGATGGCACGGCACCCCGGTGAGGCATTAAATAGTCTCATAGCCGCCGGCAGGTGTGTGCCTTTCCAAATCATGTCCAATCAATTGAATTTACCACAGGTGGACTCCAATCAAGTTGTAGAAACATCTCAAGGATGATCAATGGAAACAGGAAGCACCTCGAGTCTCATAGCAAAGGGAATACTAATGTAAATAAGGTATTTATTATTTTTGTATTACATTTCTTTGCTAACATTTCTGAAAACCTGTTTTCGCTTTGTCATTATTGTGTGTAGATTATATATTTTTTAAGACGCAGGTCACAAAAGATGTTATGAAATAAATATATCACTTTACTTCTTCCTAGTAGTACATTTGTTTTAGAAACATAACAATGCACATTTTTTGTATTTTGTTGGTGTATTTTTAGCAAAACTTATTTTATTTTGTCTGGTAAAATATCTGAGCCTGTCCTCCCCAATTAAGGTGCCACCAACCTCCTGTGCCACACAGTCCCTCCCTCTCTGCCTCCCATCCTCCCATACTCCCTCCCCCCTCACCTCTGCAGACAGGAACACACTTCCCTCTGCTGAAGAATCTGGAGTGGAACTCTTTGGTGAAACAGATGTCCGACGCAGCCGGAGTCCTGTCAAATCAGAAACCAGACAGATCACATACTGTCCAATCAGAAACCTGACAGATCACATACTATCCAATCAGAAACCAGACAGACACACACAATCTATCCAATTGAAGTCAAAATAAACTAGAAAAGTACATTTCCTGAAGAAAATGTGATGTGCATGCTAGCTGGTGAAGGATCGATTGATTGGATATTATATCCTGAACATGTGAAAGTTGGTTTGGTGTCTCTAGCTTGAACAGTTAAAGAGTTACTGTTGGCGAGCTATTTTATGCAAACGTGTATATAGTTATACTTAAAGAATTTGAAGTTAGGATAGCTTGAATGTTTTAAAGTTGGTCTTATAGCTTAATTGCCAAGGAGCAGGTACATTTTAAATGCCTAAGTATTAAAAAAAATAGCATCTTATAGTATGCAATCAAACTAAGTTGGGTCAGTCTGAACATCTCAATGTTGGTTTGGTGACGAAAACTTAAAACAGTGTAGAAGGAATGGACCGTTTTTCCCCATTTAAATTATTTCACTATTTGAATAATATAATTCAACGTTTTTAACCTTCTTCTACCACAAAAGTCATTTTAAAGAGCTTTAGTAAGAACTTTACTTGTTAAATTACCATTTAGTTAATAGTTCAAAAATTATAAATGCCATGAAAAATATTTTCTAGTTGGGGCAGTCTGTAGTTTGTTCTCAACATTTGAGATAAATAATATTTTTGTGCATAGACCATCGATCCGCCCCTCTTCTTCAGAGGACAAACATAGACTTGTTTGTTTTTACAGCTTTTCTGTTACATACAGTGCATTCGGAAAGTATTCAGACCACTTGACTTTTCCCACATTTTGTTACATTACAGCCTTATTCTTACTCTGACGCCTAGTTAAATAAAGGTTAAATAAAATAAAAAAGAAATAAATATGGAACATTTCAGAGATATTATATTTCAGCTGGCTTTTTCCTTTGCAACTCTCCCTTGAAGGCCAGCATCCCGGTCGCCTCTTCACTGTTGACGTTGAGACTGGTGTTTTGCGGGTACTATTTAATGAAGCTGCCAGTTGAGGACTTGTGAGGCGTCTGTTTCTCAAACTAGACACTAATGTACTTGTCCTCTTGCTCAGTTGTGCACCGGGGCCTCCCACTCCTCTTTCTATTCTGGTTAGAGACAGTTTGCACTGTCTGTGAAGGGAGTACTAGACAGCGTTGTACGAGATCTTCAGTTTCTTGGCAATTTCTCGCACGGAATAGCCTTCATTTCTCAGAACATGAATAGACTGACGAGTTTCAGAAGGGAGTTCTTTGTTTCTGGACATTTTGAGCCTGTAATCGAACCCACAAATGCTGATGCTCCAGATACTCAACTAGTCTAAAGAAGGCCAGTTTTATTGCTTCTTTAATCAGCACAACAGTTTTCAGCTGTGCTAACATAATTACAAAAGGGTTTTCTAATGATCAATTAGCCTTTTAAAATTATAAACTTGGACTAGCTAACACAACGTGGCATTAGAACACAGGAGTGATGGTTGCTGATAATGGGCCTCTGTTCGCCTATGTAGATATTCCATTTAAAAAATCAGCCGTTTCCACCTACAAGAGTCATTTACACCATGAACAATGTCTACACTGTATTTCTGATCAATTTGATGTTATTTTAAAACGGACAAAAGATGAGCTTTTCTTGTTCAAGTGACCCAACATTTTTTTAACAGTAGTGTGTGTGTATATATAAATACACACACACACACACACACACACACACACACACACACACACACACACACACACACACACAGTTGAAGTCAGAAGTTTACATACACCTTAACCAAATACATTTAAACTCAGTTTTTCACAATTCCTGACATTTAATCCTAGTAATAATTCCCTGTCTTAGGTCAGTTAGGATCACCACTTTATTTTAAGAAAGTGAAATGTCTCAATTAATAGTAGAGCATACACTAAATAGCCCCTCCTTAATAATAAGAAGAAGGAGAAGAAGGAGGAGAAGAAGAAGGAGGAGGAGGAGGAGAAGAAGAAGGAGGAGAAGGAGAAGAAGAAGGAGGAGGAGAAGAAGGAGAAGTAGAAGGAGAAGGAGGAGAAGAAGAAGGAGGAGGAGAAGAAGGAGGAGAAGAAGGAGAAGTAGAAGGAGAAGGAGGAGAAGAAGAAGGAGGAGGAGAAGAAGGAGGAGAAGAAGGAGAAGTAGAAGGAGAAGGAGGAGGAGAAGAAGGAGAAGAAGAAGAAGAAGGAGAAGAAGAAGGAGAAGAAGAAGAAGGAGGAAAGAAGGAGAAGAAGAAGGAGAAGGAGAAGAAGAAGAAGGAGGAAAGAAGGAGAAGAAGAAGAAGAAGAAGAAGAAGAAGAAGGAGAAGAAGAAGAAGGAGGAAAGAAGGAGAAGAAGAAGAAGAAGAAGAAGAAGGAGGCGGCTTTTGCTTCTAAAGTCCCACAACAATAATAAGAGTATGCATGGACTCCAATTAAACACAGCATCACTCACCAGCGCATTTTGTTGTAGTTCCAGAGCTGTCGGAGTCTCAGAACTCCTGTTAGAGAGAGGGAGAGGGAGGGAGGGAGAGAGAGGGAGGGAGAGGGGGAGAGAGAGGGAGGGAGGGAGGGAGGGGGGGAGAGAGAGAGGGAGGGGGGGAGAGAGAGAGGGAGGGAGGGACAAAGAGAAGAGAGAGAATATAAAAACATGAATAATAAAAAAATACCATCTTTGATTTGGCAAAGTTATCAATATAATGTTGCATATTATATACTGTACGGGCATATCAAGGTTCTAGAGCAGGATCTCTGCTACTTTTAGAGTTATGATCCAATTAGTAAGAATTCCATACAGAGGGAATGGGAAATGGATTCAAAATGGTCGCCCTCTGCTGGTGGTTTGCAGGATGTCATTAGGAGGGCTACTATGACGATTTCTCTGTATAAAATGGGCCATAACTTTAGAATGAACCGAGATCCCCCTCTGGAACTTTGATATTATCCCATTAGATAATGCCAAGGCAGCAGTTACTCTTCCTGGTGACCAGCAGAATTAAGGCAATTATAAAAAATAAAAATAAATAAAAAGATATATACACAATTTCAAAAACATTACAATACATTCATAACAGATTTCACAACATGTTAAGTGTGTGCCATCAGGCCACTACTCTACTACCACATATCTACAACACAAAATCTGTGTGTGTACAGTGAGTATGTTATCGTATGTGTGTGTGTATGTGTCTGTGTCTCTGTCACCTCACAGTCCCCGTTGTTCCATAAGGTGCATTTCTATCAGTTTTTTTAATCTGATTCTACTGCTTGCATCAGTTACCTGATGTGGAATAGAGTTCCATGTAGTCATGGCTCTATGTAGTACTGTGTTCCTCCCATAGTCTGTTCTGGACTCTGGTGGCATGTCTCGTGGGGTATGCATGGGTGTCTGAGCTGTGTGCTAGTAGTTTAAACAGACAGCTCGGTGCATTCAACATGTCAATACCTCTCATAATTACAAGTAGTGATGAAGTCAATCTCTCCTCCACTTTGAGCCAGGAGAGATTTACATGCATATTATTCATGTTAGCTTTCTGTGTACATCTAAAGGCCAGCCGTGCTGCCCTGTTCTGAGCCAACTGTAATTTTCCTAAGTCCCTCTTTGTGTCACCTGACCACACGACTGAACAGTAGTCAAATTCTTATTTACTATGACGGCTTACCTACAGGGACAGCCATAATAGTATGTTACAGACCCCCCTCAGCCCCCAGCTGTGCCCTGGACACCATATGTGAATTGATTGCCCCCCATCTATCTTCAGAGTTTGTACTGTTAGGTGACCTAAACTGGGATATGCTTAACACCCCGGCCATCCTACAATCTAAGATAGATGGCCTCAATCTCACACAAATTATCAAGGAACCTACCAGGTACAACCCTAAATCTGTTAACATGGGCACCATCATAGATATCATCCTGACTAACATGCCCTCCAAATACACCTCCGCTGTCTTCAACCAGGATCTCAGCGATCACTGCCTCATTGGCTGCGTCCATAATGGGTCCGCGGTCAAACGACAACCCCTCATCACTGTCAAACGCTCCCTAAAACTCTTCTGCGAGCAGGCCTTTCTAATCGATCTGGCCCGGGTATCCTGGAAGGATATTGACCTCATCCAGTCAGTAGAGGATGCCTGGTTGTTCTTTAAAAGTGTTTTCCTAACCATCTTAAATAAGCATGCCCCATTCAAAAAATGTATAACTAAGAACAGATATAGCCCTTGGTTCACCCCAGACTTGACTGCCCTTGACCAACACAAAAACATCCTGTGGCAACACTGCATTAGCATCGAATAGCCCCCGCGATATGCAACTTTTTAGGGAAGTCAGGAACCAGTATACACGGTCAGTTAGGAAAGCAAAGGCTAGCTTTTTCAAACAGAAATTTGCATCCTGTTTTGGGACACTAAAGTCCATGGAGAATAAGAGCATCTCCTCCCAGCTGCCCACTGCACTGAGGCTAGGAAACACTGTTACCACCGATAAATCTACAATAATAGAGAATTTCAATAAGCATTTTGCTACGGCTGCCCATGCTTTCCACCTGGCTACCTCTACCCCGGCCAACAGCTCTGTACCCCCAGCAGCAAGGACCTCCCCCCCCCCCCCCCCCTTCTCCTTCACACAAATCCAGATAGCTGATGTTCTGAAAGAGCTGCAAAATCTGGACCCCTACAAATCTGCTGGGCTAGACAATCTGGACCGTTTCTTTCTAAAATTATCCGCTGCTATTGTTGCAACCCCTGTTACTAGCCTGTTCAACCTCTCTTTCGTATGGTCTGAGATCCCTAGAGATTGGAAAGCTGCCGCGGTCTTCCCCCTCTTCAAAGGGGGAGACACTCTAGATCCAGACTGTTACAGACCTATATCCATCCTGCCCTGCTTTTCTAAAGTCTTCGAAAGCCAAGTTAACAAACAGATAACTGACCACTTCGAATCCCACCGTACCTTCTCCGCTATGCAATCTGGTTTCTGAGTTGATCATGGGTGAACCTCAGCTACGCTCAAGGTCCTAAACGATATCATGACCACCATCGATAAAAGACAGTACTGTGCAGCCGTCTTCATCGACCTGGCCAAGGCTTTCGACAGTGTGTGAAATCGGAGGGCCTGTTGTCCGGAACCTCTGGCAGTCTCTATGGGGGTGCCACAGGGTTCAATTCTTGGGCCGACTCTATTCTCTGTATATTTCAATGATGTCGCTCTCGTTGCTGGTGACTCTCTGGTCCACCTCTACGCAGACGACACCATTCTGTACACATCTGGCCCTTCTTTCGACACTGTGTTAACTAACCTCCAAACGAGCTTCAATGCCATACAACACTCCTTCCATGGCCTCAAACGGCTCTTAAATGCTAGTAAAACTAAATGCATGCTCTTCAAATCAAACGCTGCCCGCACCCGCCCACCGGACTATCATCACTACTCTCGACGGGTCTGACTTAGAATATGTGGACACCTACAAATACCTGGTTAGACTGTAAACTCAACTTCCAGACTCACATTAAGCATCTCCAATCCAAAATTAAATCTAGAATCGGCTTCCTATTTCACAACAAAGCCTCCTTCACTAAGGCTGCCAAACATGCCCTCGTAAAACTGACCATCCTACCGATCCTTGACTTCGGCGATGTCATTTACAAAATAGCCTCCAACACTCTCCTCAGCAAATTGGATGTAGTCTATCACAGTGCCATCCGTTTTGTTACCAAAGCCCCATATACTACCCACCACTGCGACCTGTATGCTCTCGTTGGTTGGCCCTCACTACATATTTATCGCCAAACCCACTGGCTCCAGGTCATCTATAAGTCTTTACTAGGTAAATCCCTGCCTTATCTCAGCTCGCTGGTCACCATAGCAACACCCACCCGTAGCATGCGCTCCATCAGGTATATTACACAGGTCATCCCCAAAGCCAACACCTCCTTTGGCCGCCATTCCTTCCAGTTCTCTGCTGCCAATGACTGGAACAAGTTGCAAAAATCATTGAAGCTGGAGACTACCATCTCCCTCAATAACTTTAAGCATCAGTTGTCAGAGCAGCTTACCGATCACTGCACCTGTATACAGCCCTTCTGTAAATAGCCCACCCTACTACCTCATCCCCATATTTCTTATTTTGCTCATTTTCACTCCAGTATCTCTATTTGCACATCATCATTTGCACATCTATCACTCCAGTGTTAATGCTAATTTGTAATTATTTCACCACTGTGGCCTATTTGTCCTGCCTTCCTAAACCTACTACATTTGCAAACACTTTATATAGATTTTCTATTGTGTTTTTGACTATGTTTGTTTACTGTGTAACTCTGTGTTGTTTTTGTCGCACTGCTTTGCTTTATCTTGACCAGGTCACAGTTGTAAATGAGAACTTGTTCTCAACTGGCCTACCGGGTTAAATAAAGAAAATTAAAAAAACTGAGTTAGGAAGGACGCCTGTAGGCCAGTGACACAACATCTAAATGTAATCAATTCAAAATTCAGGCTGTAACAAAATAAACACTGAAGGCACTGTACGGCCAAACTGTAATAAATATGCCAACTTTAATACATTATTTCTCAATTATGCTTTTATATACAAATGTCAAATATATGTCAATCCTTCCAAAGGACCGATGGATTACATTTAGTTTCATATGGAACCACTCCATTCTAATGTATGTGTTCTTACCCCAGAGGTGTGGGTCGTCCATGCAGGACTGGTGATTGGACAGTGTGATGAGGGGTGTGTCAGGTGGACGTTGGTCTATCAGGTCAAATAGAACATCCTGATTATGAACCATAATGCCATTCAGATACTCTGGAGAGAGAGAGAGAGAGACAGAGAGGAGTGTGTGTTTGGGTGGCACGATTAGTCAAATTCACTCCGCATAGCATGCACATACGCTGGTGAGGAGAGAAAGGGCGTTACACCTCAGTTAGACGCTGGTGAGGAGAGAAAGGGCGTTACACCTCAGTTAGACGCTGGTGAGGAGAGAAAGGGCGTTACACCTCAGTGAGACGCTGGTGAGGAGAGAAAGGGCGTTACACCTCAGTTAGACGCTGGTGAGGAGAGAAAGGGCGTTACACCTCAGTTAGACGCTGGTGAGGAGAGAAAGGGCGTTACACCTCAGTTAGACGCTGGTGAGGAGAGAAAGGGCGTTACACCTCAGTTAGACGCTGGTGAGGAGAGAAAGGGCGTTACACCTCAGTTAGACGCTGGTGAGGAGAGAAAGGGCGTTACACCTCAGACGCTGGTGAGGAGAGAAAGGGCGTTACACCTCAGACGCTGGTGAGGAGAGAAAGGGCGTTACACCTCAGTTAGACGCTGGTGAGGTGAGAAAGGGCGTTACACCTCAGTTAGACGCTGGTGAGGTGAGAAAGGGCGTTACACCTCAGTTAGACGCTGGTGAGGAGAGAAAGGGCGTTACACCTCAGTTAGACGCTGGTGAGGAGAGAAAGGGCGTTACACCTCAGTTAGACGCTGGTGAGGAGAGAAAGGGATTTTCCAGCATCTAACTGAGGTAATTAGACAATCATATGAGTCCTATTCCATCTGTAGCCTATGGCTGCCTGAATAAAGAGCTCATTCAGGTTATTTAAGAACTCATAATGGTAAAATAGGAACTCATGTTATTAATTCATGAATAACTGCTGCACTTATAGCACACTATATATTGACGATCATGTAAAAATTTTTAAAGTTAATACAATTATTACACCTACGTATCTATTATCATAAGTAGCCTATAACAATGTTGGAAAATATTTGTTTCATATGGTTTTGTATTCAGTTAGCTCAGTATGTATTCATTCATATGATCTCATATGTTCCCTATCCTGACACTTGTTTTTACCAAGTTTAACCCAAATCTTTGAAAATCGCTAATTCATAATCGAATTGCAATATCTGGCCAAAAAAAACGATTCCGATATTTTGTCCATATCGTGCAGCAACTCACTGGTCCAGAAGTAGCTGTAGGAGCCCACCATGCCCATCACAAGGGTGCTGGTGACCTTCCAGGCCAGCTGGGGGCACTGTGGGAACGGCCATTTCACCTCCAGGGGCATTGCTGCTCACCGACTCCACCTCCCAACGGAACACACATCCACCTGGCGCACAGTATCAGAAACATACCACCGGCTCGATCAGGTCACCATAACTAGCACAGTATAGATGAGCTACTCTCAGCACTGCAGAATGGGAGCTGAATAGGGAAAGGGGGGATACTAGTCGGTTGTACACCTGAATGCATTCAACTGACATGTGTCTTCTGCATTTAACCCTCTGAATCAGAGAGGTTCGGGGGACTGCCTTACTCAGCATCCCGGGGAACAGTGGGTTAACTGCCGTGTTCAGGGGCAGGAAGACAGAGTTTTACCTTGTCAGCTCGGGGATTCGAGCTACTTTTTGCCACCTGGCAGTTTAAAAAACACTCAAAAACAGTTTAATACACTGATATTGTTTCATATAACGGTTTTATACTAAGTCTGCATTGTTTTTCTCAGCGTAATAATGGATTGTGTTAAGTAAGTCCCATCCTCACCTTATGCTTTCAGCTGATAGCTAGCAACACTAGCACGTTCGAAGAACCCGGAAGAAGTCACCTCAGCTATGGTTTGTGGGAGCTGTAGTTCATTACGTCTAACGAATTGAAGCGACATAAGCAAATGTTGGTCGCGTTTGTTTCTTCCATCTACTCATTTATGCTTTGAAACAACGTATGTTCCCCCGATTCCATCTCCACCACGGAGGTATAATGAAAGACAGTACAGTATGAAGATAGTTCGAAACTGCTTCTCCAATAGAAATCCCTGATCACGCTTGTAGGCAATGTAATGTCATGGCGACTTTGGCTAGCAATGCGCATGTGTAGGGGGTCAAATCAAAAGGCACTCCTTCGATATAAAGTTGTTTTTGACGAACATGATAACGTGTCCGTTTCTCACTTTCATGAGGTTGGAGTAATACCATGTTAAACTACTTAAGACATTGGCTTGAATCTAGGTTGTGCCTTTAGATTTCGAGAAAATTAACATCGAATGTAACAAGGACTTTTCACACCCGGTTTGGTCAATATCCGCAGCTTTCACGGAAGTCTTGCGACATTGCGCCTCTGTGATTAGAAACTATGATCAGAGTCTCGTCGGCAACACTGAAACATTACTTCCGGGTCACCAAATTTCAGAAATGGTTCAAATAAAAGTCCCCCACGTCAAATCAAATGTATTGGTCACATACACATATTTAGCAGATGTTATTACGTAATATTAGAAACGTGTCGATAACCTGTATTTATTCATGATATATGAAAAATAATTGTCTAAACATGAACAATTATTCATATTTAAGTGACATTTGCATTAAATGTGGGTTTTAAAACATCCTATAAATGGCCCAATGTGAATCACTGTATATGGAATACATGCATTATTTGATTTGACTTGATTTGATATATTGGCTTATTGAGCAAAAAGCATTGTGGGTGCCGCACTAAAAGTATGGTCTGTAGAATCTATATGTGGTGTCATTTCATGGGTCTCTGAATAATACTTAGTTTTGCTGGACTTTTACTCTTCCCAATCCATTAGCCGCAGTGCAAATCACACCATACAGTATATACATTCTACAGACCCCACTGAGTATTCCCTACAATACTGTTACTGCGGCACATAGAACCGTTTTTCTTCTCTATAAGCCAATATGAAATGTATACATACAAAAAAATTACTGTCATTTACCAGACGCGCTTATCCAGAGCAATTTACAGTTAGTGGATTCATCTTAAGATAGCTAGGTGGGACAACCACATATCACAGTAAGTACATTTTCCCTCAATAAAGTAGCTATCAGCGGAACAAAAAGCCAAGGACAAGCGTTAGCTCATGAAATGCTATATTATAAACCTTTATTTAACTAGGTAACAAATTCTTATTTACAATGACGGCCTACCCTAACAACACTGGGATAATTGTGCGCCGCCCTATGGGACCCCCGATCACGGCCGGTTTGACATAGCCCAGGATCGAACCAAGGTCTGCAGTTTATTTTTTTATTTTTTATTTCACCTTTATTTAACCAGGTAGGTCAGTTGAGAACAAGTTCTCATTTACAACTGCGACCTGGCCAAGACAAAGCAAAGCAGTGTGACAAATAACAACACAGAGTTACACATTAAACAAACAGTCAAAAACACAATAGAAAATCTATATACAGAGTGCAAAAATGTAGTGCAAAAATGCAGTAAGGTTAGGAGGTAGAACAATAAATAGACTATAGTGGTGACATAAATTACAGAATTATTATTATTAACACAGGAATGAAAAATGTGCAAATTATGATGTGCAAATAGAGATACTGGAGTGCAAGATTAGTGAAAATAAACAAAAATAAATATGGGGATGAGGTAGTAGTGTGGGCTATTTACAGAAGGGCTATATACAGGTGCAGTGATCGATAAGCAGCTTTGACAGCTGATGCTTAAAGTTATTGAGGGAGATAGGAACCTCTATTTTCAATGATTTTTGCAATTCGTTCCAGTCATTGGCAGCAGCAAACTGGAAGGAATGGCGACCAAAGGAGGTGTTGGCTTTGGGGGTGACCAGTGAGATATACCTGCTGGAGCGCATGCTACGGGTGGGTGTTGCTATAGTGACCAGTGAGCTGAGATAAGACGGGGATTTACCTAACAAAGACTTGTAGATGACCTGGAGCCAGTGGGTTTGGCGACGAATATATAATGAAGGCCAGCCAACGAGAGCATACAGGTCGCAGTGATGGGTAGTATATGGGGCTTTGGTGACAAAACGGATGGCACTGTGATAGACTACATCCAATTTGCTAAGTAGAGTATGCAGTGATGCCCCTAGCATGGAGATGCAGTGCCTTATACCACTGCGCCACTCTGGAGCCCATTTAAGATAGTCTTTGAGGTAGGGTCTCAGTGTATTGCATTGGGACCAATGGACTAGATGGAGTAGAAAAGGCTGCTGGGTATTTAGACCACAGTCATCCAAGAAATAACACCATATATAGACTGTAGTGCTAGATCAATGGGGTCAGTAGAATATTATCTTATATAAAGTAGTAATTCTCTTTAGTTTAGATCTTTCCCTGATGTAGTTATAATTGTGTAACATTATTTTAACATCCACTAATGCAAAGCTGCAAAAATGATTGATTTTGTATCATCGTTTTACCGCAGACGTTTATTTTGAAGGCAAAATCGGAAAACCGGAAGTTTTAATGCTGCTGCCATAACGCTAACGGTATAAAGAACAAACTCCACCACTAAACGTCTGGTGTGGGTGAAATGCATGATGGGTGGAAGAGAGTTTCACTCTGGTAATAATGTAAGTATGCCAAAGGGGAGCGCAGCCAGTGTCCTTTAAAAGCTCCTCCAGCCATAGACGGTTATGGCGGGTCAAAGCTGCCCTAATTAGAATTAAATAAATACATGGACACATAAATAGAAAAATAAATGGACGAATGCACACATTATTATTTAAATAATGAATCCCTTCATTTTATTTATTTAAAGTATTTCTTCATTTATTTATTTCTGTATTTCTTCCTCCAATATGATAAGGAGGTGGTGTCAAGCGAAAGTATGTGGCTGGTATCTTACACACCATTGGTTGATCAATTGCATTTGTCTGGGCTGCGTTCAGTATGACAGAACATGTTCAAAGTTTAAAGGCCATGTTTCACGTTAGCACCCCCCCCCCCCAAAAAAAAGAGGGGATGGCGTACAGAGTATTGGAGATTCAAGAATATGTAGGAATAGGGATAACATTGTAATAGTTCATTTCTATAACCCCTGCAAACCTCTCATGTTAGCAGTTAGAAGGGATTGATAGGACATGTAGGCGTAGGAACGTAATACAGTGTGGTGATTTTAATGCCAGACAGTATTTATAAATACATTTGATTTGACCTCTCTATGCTCAAAACCTTAAATTAGTGTCCAATGGTAATTCAGGCCCTTGACTCAGTGAGATGACTTACCCATAATCTATGTATCATTAGACACAGCAATGTCCTATTTGGCAAATTAAACTTTATTCAAACAAGCATATATGTATCTGGATTGATCCTCAATGGATTTGATTGATTGTCAAAATAAATCAAATTATTTCACATTTAAAATGTACATCAAACTAATGTCTTTATTGTCACTATTAACAATTAATATAAATAAATATAGTGCAATATTATCAGGCAGCCATAGATTCACAGAAATATGTGTAAAATATCATGATTGTCATTATTTCACTGTGCGTTTTTAGGATTCACATTGTCTTTGTCATGAAACGCCATGTCTGCATCCAAAATGACACCCTACTCTCTATATAGTGCACAACCCTATGGGCCCTAGGCAAACGTAGTGTGGTATATAGGGGATAGGGTGCCAAATGGGAAGCGTAACATGAAACTTTGAGGTCAACTGAAGCGTCCAGCCTCAGAAGAAACATGATTATCCTCATCTTCAACGTCATCTTATGACCCCGCCTCCCAACGACAGGTCACGACAGGTTACAACCTCTTAATGACAGGTCGTAGTAGGAGATGTCACCAGGTGGGAGCCAGCCAATTTAGACACTTTAACGCCAATTCATACCCTAGAAAACAGGCCTGAGGGAGACAGAGAGGAGATCAGAGCAGAAAGAACCCTAGAAAGAGAATGCTAGTTTCTGGATGCTGATAGGTGGGTTGGTGTGGTGCTGGATGCTGATAGGTGGGTTGGTGTGGTACTGTGTGCTGATAGGTGGGTTGGTGTGGTGCTGAATGCTGATAGCTGGGTTGGTGAGGTGCTGGATGTTGATAGGTGGGTTGGTGTGGTACTGTGGGCTGATAGGTGGGTTTGTGTGGTGCTGGATGCTGATAGGTGGGTTTGTGTGGTGCTGGATGCTGATAGGTGGGTTTGTGTGGTGCTGGATGCAGATAGGTGGATTGGTGTGGCGGCAGGTAGCCTAGCGGTTAGACCGTTGGGCAAGTAAACAAAAGGTTTCTATACTGAACAAAAATATAAACGCAACATGTAAAGTGTTGGTCCCATGTTTCATGAGCTCCCAGAAATTTTCAATACGCACATTAAGCTTAAAATGTTGTGCATCTCTGTTAGTGAGCAATTATCCTTTGCAAACATTTCACCTGACCGGTCTGGCATATCAAGAAGCTGATTAAGCCGCATGATCATGCACAGGTGCACCTTGTGCTGGGGACGATAAAAGGCCAGTGTGTAGTCTTGTCACACAACACAATGCCACAGATGTCTCAAATTTTGGAGCGGCATGCAATTGGTATGCTGACTGCAAGAATGTCCACCAGAGCTGTTGCCAGAGAATGTAATGTTAATTTATCTACCATAAGCCGCCTCCAACACCAGCCCAGTACCTCCACATCCGACTTCACCTGTGAGATCATCTGAGACCAGCCACCCGGACAGCTGATGAAACTGTGGGTTTGCACAACCAAAACTTTCTGCATAAACTGTGAGAAACCGTCCCAGGGAAGCTCATCTGCGTGCACGTCGTCCTCACCAGGGTCTTTACCTGACTGCAGTTCGGCGTCATAACCGACTTCAGTGGGCAAATGCTCACCTTCCATGACCACTGGCATGCTGGAGAAGTGTGCTCTTCATGGATGAATCCCGGTTTCAACTGTATGGGGCAGATGGCAGAAAGTGTGTGTGGCGTTGTGTGGGCGAGCGGTTTAATGATGTCAACGTTGTGAACAGAGTGCCCCATGGTGGAGGTGGGGTTATGGTATGGGCAGGCATAAGCTATGGACAATTAACACAATTGCATTTTATCAATGGCAATTTGAATGGAAAGAGATACCATGATGAGATCCTGAGGCCCATTGTAGTGCCATTCATCCGCCGCCATCACCTCATGTTTCAGAATGATATTGCAAGGATCTGAACACAATTCCTGGAAGCTGAAAATGTCCCATTTCTTCCATGGCCTTCATACTCACCAGACATGTCACCAATTGAGCATGTTCGGGATGCTCTGGATTGATGTGTATGACAGGGTGTTCCAGTTCCCACCAATATCCAGCAACTTCGCACAGCCATTGAAGAGGAGTGGGGCAACATTCCACAGGCCACAGTCAACACCCTGATCAACTCTATGTGAAGGAGATGGTGGTCACACCAGATACTGACTGGTTTTCTGATCCACGCCCCTACCTATTTTTTTTAAGGTATCTGTGACCAACAGATGCATATCTGGGTGGCAGGTAGCCTAGTGGATAGAGCGTTGGGCCAGTAACCAAAAGGTCACTGGTTCAAATACCTGAGCCAACAAGGTGAAAAAACCTGTCTGTGCCCTTGAGCAAGGCACTTAACTCTAATTTGCTCCAGGGGCTGACCCTGTAGGTTGGCCATCATTGTAAATAAGAATTTGTTCTTAACTGACGTGCCTAGTTAAATAAAGGTTAAAAAATAAATACACATTTTAAAATATCTGTATTCACAGTCATGTGAAATCCATAGATTAGGGCCTAATGAATTTATTTTAATTGACTGATTTCCTTATATGAACTGTAGCTTATATATATTTTTGTTCAGTGTTGTTCGAATCCCCGAGCCTACAAGGTGAAAAATCGGTCGATCTGCCCTTGAGCACCAGGGTCGCTGTCAGTAATGGCTGTTCCCGGGACACAGATTGAGCCTAATCCTAGACATGGTTTCAAATAGTTTCAGACTTGCCCTAGTCTAGATTTAAAACATCTGATTTCCAGAAGGACGATTAGATTTAATCTAGATCTAAGTGAAGACTTAAATTAAACCTGGTTTAACTTCAGATTAATGGATGTTGACCCCTAGATTGACCTTGGCAATGGAGGAAAATGTTTTGCCTGGACCAGGAGCACCACCAAGGCCAGAGAGAAGGCTGGTTATAGACAGGAGAAACCCACTGAATTATTTTGATTAAATAAATGTTACGTATGTACAAAGAAAATGCAGCGTACATGTGTTCGCTTGAGCCAAGGCTGTCATCTGACTGTCTTCAGAGAAGGCCCATCCCTCCTGCCCTACAAGTACTGATCACCTTGAGGTTAATGGCATCTGGAACCTTCCATCGTGAAACAGGAGATTTGTGTGGTGTAAGTGAACTGAGTGTATGCAGAATAGTCCACACAGTCTGCAATGCTGAAAAACTATTCCATCAAGTTCCCTGATGCTGCAGCACAAGACAACTACAAGGTAAAGCTGTATGAATAGGGGACTTCCCTGGAGTCATCGGCTGTATATTCCCATCAGGTGTCTCTCTACAGCAGATACTGAGGAGTACAAGAATCTTAACAACCGGTTCTCAATAAATATACAAAGTGTGTGCACTCCTAGTGTTCAGTCCTCCAACGTTATGCTCAGCTTGACGGAGGGCAACATAGTGGAATCATACTTGGTGACAGTGGGTTTATGCACAGACCAACTCCTTGTTCACCCAGTCTTCATGCAATAGGACCTGAGCAATAATGGTACAATCAAGCTCATATCTGCACCAGAGGTGTAGTGGAGCGCATGTTTGGTTTATGGAAGATGGGAAGGACCCAGATGTTCCCATTGAAGATGGGAAGGACCCTGATGTTTCCATTGGTCTTACTGGGGGTCCCCCACCAGTCCCCCAACTCATCTGTATCTGGTCTTACTGGGGGTCCCCCACCAGTCCACCAACTCATCTGTATCTGGTCTTACTGGGGGTCCCTCATCTGTATCTGGTCCCCCACCAGTCCACCAACTCATCTGTATCTGGTCCCTCACCAGTCCCCCACCAGTCCCCCAACTCATCTGTATCTGGTCTTACTGGGGGTCCCTCATCTGTATCTGGTCCCCCACCAGTCCACCAACTCATCTGTATCTGGTCCCTCACCAGTCCCCCACCAGTCCCCCAACTCATCTGTATCTGGTCTTACTGGGGGTCCCCCACCAGTCCCCCAACTCATCTGTATCTGGTCCCCCACCAGTCTTGAAACGCTCCCTACGAGCAACAGTATTTGTATTCTTTAAGTAAATTTTTCCACAGGACCTTAAGAAAGAAAAGATGATATTAGTAATTATGTATGATATTGTTTGTTACATTTCCCACTGTGTTACACAAAGTGACTCTGGTTTGTAAAAGGGGGACAACATTAAATACAGTATTTAATGTTGGTGGGTTGGTGTGGTGCTAAATACTGATTGGTGGGTTGGTGTGGTGCTAAATGCTGATTGGTGGGTTGGTGTGGTGCTAAATGCTGATTGGTGGGTTGGTGTGGTGCTAAATGCTGATTGGTGGGTTGGTGTGGTGCTAAATGCTGATTGGTGGGTTGGTGTGGTGCTAAATGCTGATTGGTGGGTTGGTGTGGTGCTAAATGCTGATTGGTGGGTTGGTGTGGTGCTAAATGCTGATTGGTGGGTTGGTGTGGTGCTAAATGCTGATTGGTGGGTTGGTGTGGTGCTAAATGCTGATTGGTGGGTTGGTGTGGTGCTAAATACTGATTGGTGGGTTGGTGTGGTGCTAAATGCTGATTGGTGGGTTGGTGTGGTGCTAAATACTGATTGGTGGGTTGGTGTGGTGCTAAATACTGATTGGTGGGTTGGTGTGGTGCTAAATGCTGATTGGTGGGTTGGTGTGGTGCTAAATACTGATTGGTGGGTTGGTGTGGTGCTAAATGCTGATTGGTGGGTTGGTGTGGTGCTAAATGCTGATTGGTGGGTTGGTGTGGTGCTAAATACTGATTGGTGGGTTGGTGTGGTGCTAAATGCTGATTGGTGGGTTGGTGTGGTGCTAAATGCTGATTGGTGGGTTGGTGTGGTGCTAAATACTGATTGGTGGGTTGGTGTGGTGCTAAATGCTGATTGGTGGGTTGGTGTGGTGCTAAATGCTGATTGGTGGGTTGGTGTGGTGCTAAATACTGATTGGTGGGTTGGTGTGGTGCTAAATGCTGATTGGTGGGTTGGTGTGGTGCTAAATGCTGATTGGTGGGTTGGTGTGGTGCTAAATGCTGATTGGTGGGTTGGTGTGGTGCTAAATGCTGATTGGTGGGTTGGTGTGGTGCTAAATACTGATTGGTGGGTTGGTGTGGTGCTAAATGCTGATTGGTGGGTTGGTGTGGTGCTAAATACTGATTGGTGGGTTGGTGTGGTGCTAAATGCTGATTGGTGGGTTGGTGTGGTGCTAAATACTGATTGGTGGGTTGGTGTGGTGCTAAATGCTGATTGGTGGGTTGGTGTGGTGCTAAATGCTGATTGGTGGGTTGGTGTGGTGCTAAATACTGATTGGTGGGTTGGTGTGGTGCTAAATGCTGATTGGTGGGTTGGTGTGGTGCTAAATGCTGATTGGTGGGTTGGTGTGGTGCTAAATGCTGATTGGTGGGTTGGTGTGGTGCTAAATGCTGATTGGTGGGTTGGTGTGGTGCTAAATGCTGATTGGTGGGTTGGTGTGGTGCTAAATGCTGATTGGTGGGTTGGTGTGGTGCTAAATGCTGATTGGTGGGTTGGTGTGGTGCTAAATGCTGATTGGTGGGTTGGTGTGGTGCTAAATGCTGATTGGTGGGTTGGTGTGGTGCTAAATACTGATTGGTGGGTTGGTGTGGTGCTAAATGCTGATTGGTGGGTTGGTGTGGTGCTAAATACTGATTGGTGGGTTGGTGTGGTGCTAAATACTGATTGGTGGGTTGGTGTGGTGCTAAATGCTGATTGGTGGGTTGGTGTGGTGCTAAATACTGATTGGTGGGTTGGTGTGGTGCTAAATGCTGATTGGTGGGTTGGTGTGGTGCTAAATGCTGATTGGTGGGTTGGTGTGGTGCTAAATACTGATTGGTGGGTTGGTGTGGTGCTAAATGCTGATTGGTGGGTTGGTGTGGTGCTAAATGCTGATTGGTGGGTTGGTGTGGTGCTAAATACTGATTGGTGGGTTGGTGTGGTGCTAAATGCTGATTGGTGGGTTGGTGTGGTGCTAAATGCTGATTGGTGGGTTGGTGTGGTGCTAAATACTGATTGGTGGGTTGGTGTGGTGCTAAATGCTGATTGGTGGGTTGGTGTGGTGCTAAATGCTGATTGGTGGGTTGGTGTGGTGCTAAATGCTGATTGGTGGGTTGGTGTGGTGCTAAATGCTGATTGGTGGGTTGGTGTGGTGCTAAATACTGATTGGTGGGTTGGTGTGGTGCTAAATGCTGATTGGTGGGTTGGTGTGGTGCTAAATACTGATTGGTGGGTTGGTGTGGTGCTAAATGCTGATTGGTGGGTTGGTGTGGTGCTAAATACTGATTGGTGGGTTGGTGTGGTGCTAAATGCTGATTGGTGGGTTGGTGTGGTGCTAAATGCTGATTGGTGGGTTGGTGTGGTGCTAAATACTGATTGGTGGGTTGGTGTGGTGCTAAATGCTGATTGGTGGGTTGGTGTGGTGCTAAATGCTGATTGGTGGGTTGGTGTGGTGCTAAATGCTGATTGGTGGGTTGGTGTGGTGCTAAATGCTGATTGGTGGGTTGGTGTGGTGCTAAATACTGATTGGTGGGTTGGTGTGGTGCTAAATGCTGATTGGTGGGTTGGTGTGGTGCTAAATACTGATTGGTGGGTTGGTGTGGTGCTAAATGCTGATTGGTGGGTTGGTGTGGTGCTAAATACTGATTGGTGGGTTGGTGTGGTGCTAAATGCTGATTGGTGGGTTGGTGTGGTGCTAAATGCTGATTGGTGGGTTGGTGTGGTGCTAAATACTGATTGGTGGGTTGGTGTGGTGCTAAATGCTGATTGGTGGGTTGGTGTGGTGCTAAATGCTGATTGGTGGGTTGGTGTGGTGCTAAATGCTGATTGGTGGGTTGGTGTGGTGCTAAATGCTGATTGGTGGGTTGGTGTGGTGCTAAATACTGATTGGTGGGTTGGTGTGGTGCTAAATGCTGATTGGTGGGTTGGTGTGGTGCTAAATGCTGATTGGTGGGTTGGTGTGGTGCTAAATACTGATTGGTGGGTTGGTGTGGTGCTAAATACTGATTGGTGGGTTGGTGTGGTGCTAAATGCTGATTGGTGGGTTGGTGTGGTGCTAAATACTGATTGGTGGGTTGGTGTGGTGCTAAATGCTGAGAGGTGGGTTGGTATGGTACTAAATGCTGATTGGTGGGTTGGTGTGGTACTAAATGCTGATTGGTGGGTTGGTATGGTGCTAAATGCTGATTGGTGCGTTGGTGTGGTGCTATAGGTGTTGTAACAGGTTGTCTACCGCGTTGGCAGGGAAGGCTCTGAGGAACACAGCGTTGAATCCTTTATAGAGCGCTCTGGGCCCCTCGTCACGAAGCAGCTCCCTCAGTACATCTACCAGACCTGTTCCCCTGTACCGCCCATCTGGAGCTAGACACACACACACACACACACACACACACACACACACACACACACACACACACACACACACACACACACACACACACACACACACACACACACACAGTAAGAAGATTTTCATTTTAACCTAAATGTTTAACTATAGTTCCCCAGTTCACTTTAATCTAAATGTTTAGATATAGTCCCCCCAGGTCTTCAAACAGGTACTCATTCAGTGATCCTTCTCTGTACCTTACTGTGTAGGCCGCCATTGTAAATAAGAATGTGTTCTTAACTGACTTGCCTAGTTAAATAAAGGTTAAATAAAATAAAAAGATTACTCTGGGTCGGGATGAGCACTGAGAATCTGGTAGTTGTCACCACTAGATGGGAGCATTCAGCTGTTGTCTTCATTCCTACTAGTAGTGGGGCTACTCTAGTCATGGCTGCCAGGCGCCTATAGTTTAATTAGTACATATCACAGTCATTGCAAGTAAAACCTTCTTAATAAAAAGCTACTATCTGCAGAATCATTGCTAGTAAAAGTACAACAACCACTATTGCTAAATGTTTAGATTAGCAGATGTTAATGCTGGTGTAGCGAAATGCTTGTGTTTCTAGCTACAACCGTGCAGTAATATCTAACAACACACACAAATCTAAACGCAAAAGAATGACATTAAGAAATATAGAAATATTAGGACAAGCAATGTCGGAGTCCGGAGTATAAATATATATGTGTGATGGGATTTATAGACAGTATGTGGATAGAATATGTAGTATATCTGTAGAATACGTGGATAGAAAAGTATATGTACTGCAATAGTTGAATAGAATGGACTTGACTAGAATACAGTATATACATATGAAATGAGTAAAACAGGATGTAAACATGATTAAAGTGACCAGTGTTCCATTATTAAAGTTACCAATAATTCCATGTCTATGTACTCAGGGCAGCAGCCTCTAAGGTGCAGGGTTGAGTAACAGAGTGGTAGTCAGCTAGTGACAGTGACTAAGTTCAGGGCAGGGTGGAGGCCGGCTAGTGGTGACTGTTTAACAGTCTGATGGCCTTGATAGAAGTAGTTTTTCAGTCTCTTGTCCTATTGGAGGTGTGTCTGGCCCCTAACAGGGATGGAGGTAGGGGGGGTGTCTGGCCCCTAACAGGGATGGAGGTAGTGGGGGTGTCTGGCCCCTAACAGGGATGGAGGTAGGGGGGGTGTCTGGCCCCTAACAGGGATGGAGGTAGTGGGGGTGTCTGGCCCCTAACAGGGATGGAGGTAGGGGGTGTGTCTGGTCCCTAACAGGGATGGAGGTAGGGGGTGTGTCTGGCCCCTAACAGGGATGGAGGTAGGGGGTGTGTCTGGCCCCTAACAGGGATGGAGGTAGGGGGTGTGTCTGGCCCCTAACAGGGATGGAGGTAGGGGGTGTGTCTGGCCCCTAACAGGGATGGAGGTAGGGGGTGTGTCTGGCCCCTAACAGGGGGTGATGCAGGTAGGGAGTGTGTCTGGCCCCTAACAGGGATGATGCAGGTAGGGAGTGTGTCTGGCCCTTAACTTGAATGATGAAGTTGGGGGTGTGTCTGGCCCCTAACAGGGATGGAGGTAGGGGGTGTGTCTGGCCCCTAACAGGGATGGAGGTAGGGGGTGTGTCTGGCCCCTAACAGGGATGGAGGTAGGGGGTGTGTCTGGCCCCTAACAGGGATGGAGGTAGGGGGTGTGTCTGGCCCCTAACAGGGGGTGATGCAGGTAGGGGGTGTGTCTGGTCCCTAACAGGGATGGAGGTAGGGGGTGTGTCTGGCCCCTAACAGGGATGGAGGTAGGGGGTGTGTCTGGCCCCTAACAGGGATGGAGGTAGGGAGTGTGTCTGGCCCCTAACAGGGATGGAGGTAGGGGGTGTGTCTGGCCCCTAACAGGGGGTGATGCAGGTAGGGAGTGTGTCTGGCCCTTAACTTGAATGATGAAGTTGGGGGTGTGTCTGGCCCCTAACAGGGATGGAGGTAGGGGGTGTGTCTGGCCCCTAACAGGGATGGAGGTAGGGAGTGTGTCTGGCCCTTAACTTGAATGATGAAGGCAGGGGGTGTGTCTTTCCCAATGATATGTATAATCCCTAGATGACTGAAGCCACCACGCAGCCATCTTGGTGGTAGAAATGAATGTATTAATGTCTACATTCATTTTTGACACGTATTATATTACAGACACTTTAATGCATACTTTTAATTTATATTGTGTGAGCTAAACATAGACATTAAAAATTATACACATTTTCCTTAAAATATATATTTTTGAGAGTACTAGGGTGGGTTGCACCAACATGGTTTAAATTAATTTAGGATGAGATCTAATCTAAATTAACAGTTTTAAACTATGATTAGTGACGTTACACTAGTATTTGAGGTATTTCGTGAATTGAAACTAAGTAGCTAGCCTACTTGACACATGAAGCCAATGTAAAGTTAGAACTACTACAACTCCATCGTGAAAGGAGTTGTAGTAGATTTTAAATAAAATCTGTTATTTGCCAGTACTAGACAGAAAACTAATGTGTTAACTAACTTGAGCTACTGTAGCTAGCTAGTTTATACACTAAGCTAGCTAGCGTAAAATATAATTTATTGTTGTCATTACTCAACGTTATTTAGGCATTTATTATTTGTCCGCTAGCCACCTGATCGTGGCACGTCAAAGAAGTTCAAATTTCTCCTCTTATGAAAAAGACCTCGTCGGAGCTGATGGAGGAATTTAGTAACATACTGGAGGATAAAAAGACAGACAAAAAGAAGGAAGACGCCTGGGCCGTTTTAGAAGACAGGTTTAATGGATCGACACGGTTTAAAGAGAAGAGGGACCCACATCGGATGAGGGCGTGCTGGAAAAACTTAAAAGCGAAATCCAAAAAGGATGCGGAAGAGGAGAGGCGGGGCCTATTTCAGACGGAAGGGGGGCCTCCGTCCAAGGGAATTGATCCTCTCTCCCAGGAGATATGCAAGATGATTCCCAAGCAGTTTGCCGCTCTCCTTAACCCCTATGATGACGACGGACAACTCGACCCACCAATATTTAGTAAGCATAAATACCTGGTAAATATAAATTACTATAATTCACGTTAAAACGAATGTTATAGCTACTTCATTACAATGTTACCGTTATCAGGCCCGTTACAGTATGTTGCATAACATATCATAAACCCAATTCAATTGTTGTAAAAAATGGGCACGTAAATAGCTTACTAATAATGAGTTAATTTTCTAATTAATTAATTTTCTCTGTTTTCTTCCCTTCAGTTGAGCTGACACCCTGTTGCCATGGAGAAACAGCGGGATCTGTCACCAGCAGCAACACCAGCCAGGCCAAGCAAACGCCCCAGAACTGACATGAACCAAGCTCATACTGATGTTCTGGAGCTGGAGAGAGCAATCTACTGCAGATTGAGGTCCTGAATTTACAAAAAGAGCTGCTGCAAATTCAGAAACAGAAACTCCTTCAGGGAAACAAACGCCCACAGTGTAAAGAATGCTGATCTTTTTATGTATTAAAACTATTGCCTAGTTAAATAAAGGTTAAATAAAAAAAATATATGATGTGGTGTATTTTATATAATGCGATTTATATCATGCGTATGTGTTTCATCATGTGTATGTGTTTCATCATGTGTTTTATATAATGCATTTTATATCGTGTATGTGTTTTATATCATGTGTTTTTATATCATGTTTTATATCTGTCATGATGTGCCTGTTGGCTGGGGGTGGGTCATAAAACACCCCCCCACCCTTCTCTTCCTACCCGTAGGTTTATAACCCTCATCAATTCCTAACCTCTACCAAGATGGAGGTTTGGAAGCCTTTGTTACCACAGAGAAAATACTTTGCAGTGCAGTAACATCGAAAGGTCGGAGAACGGGAACAATATTTCTGTAATCCAACCAGTGGAAAGTGTCCGTTGGTACTTAAAGAATATGATGTCAGATCAGTTGTTGTCTGGGATGTTATTACTGATGATATGACAAACATAAATTGTATCTTTGAAAGTCTACACATTCTAGTTATCAGATTTACATGTAAATATTGCAACATTTATGATTCAATATAAAACTATTTGTGAGAAGATTAAATGTGATTTTAGTCTTCTAAAGGAGATAATTGTCTGCATAGTAAACTTCTGCCCAGTCAGTGGCCACGCCCAAGGGAACAGACATTGGTTGGGAACTATGAAACACACCCTTCTCTCCCCCAGTACAAAAGCCCGTTGACGGAAGTCAACCCCAGTTCCCAATGATACTAGGACTGTTGTCCATGCGTTTAAAAGGGCTAATTACAACCTAACGAAATTTACATGAGATCAGATAACGTGGAGGTGATGATCACGGCGTTTGAAATGGTTATACCAGCCAGAATATCGCGTGTGCTGATTATGGCAAAATGGTATGAACTGATAGAACAGTACATTTACATTTTTGTAATTTAGCAGACACTCTTATCCAGAGCGAATTTTCATACTGGTACCGCATGGGAATTGAACGCACAACCTTGGCGTTTCAAGTGCCATGCTCTACCAACAGAGCTACATGGGGTACCACTAAGACCAGAGGGACTCTGCGAAGGACAATGGCGATCTCTGCTTGATTAGACCTCTTCGACCATCTATCAAAGCCAGTTCAAGAGTAAATATATAACTTGCAACCAATTAGGTAATCGATTTGATAAATTAGCATGTCAAAACATGAATCATAGCAACGTTAACACATATCATGTGTTTTACTAAGCATGCTGCCTTCTTGGCCAGACTCTGGTTAAATAAAGGGTCATAAATAAATACAAATAAAAAACCTTCAGCCAAAGGGTCGACCTGGGTTCAGTGAACGTGTGTGTGTGTGTGTGTGTGTGTGTGTGTGTGTGTGTATCTGTGTGTGTGTGTGTGTGTGTGTGTATGTGTGTGTGTGTGTGTGTGTGTGTGTGTGTATGTATGTGTGTGTGTGTGTGTGTGTGTGTATGTGTGTGTGTGTGTATGTATCAGTGTGTGTGTGTGTGTGTGTATCTGTATGTATGTGTGTGTGTGTGCGTGTATCAGTGTGTGTGTGTGTGTGTGTGTGTGTGCGTGTATGTATCTGTGTGTGTGTGTGTGTGTGTGTGTATGTGTGTGTGTGTGTGTGTGTGTGTGTGTGTGTGTGTGTGTGTGTATCAGTGTGTGTGTGTGTGTGTGTGTGTGTGTGTGTGTGTGTGTGTGTGTGTGTGTGTGTATCAGTGTGTGTGTGTGTATCAGTGTGTGTGTATGTATCAGTGTGTGTGTGTGTGTGTGTGTGTGTGTGTGTGTGTGTGTGTGTGTGTGTGTGTGTGTCAGTGTACCTGTCTGGAAGTTGGACTTAAGTACGTCGGGGGGAAGTCCCACCACCCAGTTACAGATGCCTGCTATGCCACCGCAAAGGAGGATCTTTGGAGTGCTGAGCTGGGACACACTGGAACACACACACACACACGCGCAGGGTTAAACATTTACATATCAAGAGATTGATATTTGCTACCAATTATTACAGTGTGTTCTATAAAGTTTGGGATGAAGAGGTGTTGGGGTTGTAATGGTAACATGAGACTGACCTTTCACCCTCAGCTGTCATTTTGTGTTTCAGGAAGTCATAAGCCATGAAGTAGGCACCATTAGAAGGCACATCTAGAGGAGGGGTAAAAGTAGAGACTTAGAGCTACAACATGGTATATCATACACTACAGATGAGGAACAATGGGAAAGTCATTCTGCTTTGAAATTTGAAACTTTTAACCTCACTTTTGAGAAAATGGCCCTTGAATGTTTTGGTACCTAGTGAAGAGATCTTCTTTGTCTACAACCATTCAGCATCGTTCACACCCTCTTAAGCTTTAGCCCCACCCATCTCTTTGAGGGTTGATCTGAGTGTTCTATCCTAACAGCAGTCAAGCACCCAAGCCAATTGTCTAACGTTGGCTAGCTTGCTAGTTACTTCCAGACACAAAGAGAGATCAGCTCACTCTACCATTGTACTCGTCCTAGCAGAGCTGGTTAGGCTGTTATCCAGAGTGGTGGTGACTAACTGTGTTGCTGGCAACAATTTAATGACACCGGCCATATTCAACGGGTGTTGAGCGTTCGTAAATTCGTCAGTTATTCTGTGCTCTGGCACACTCAGACGAGAGTGCTGTGAAATCAGAGTAGATAACCAGAGCGAATTTACCAGTTACGTTTATCAACATTCTATTGAAATTGATACTTGCATAGTGGAGTATTTTGTTAAGACATGTAGCTAGCTTGCTAAACAATGAACCATTATCCAAACTCATGACATTACTACCCTGCATGAATCTGCTGGTAGCTAAACAACTAGGTTCAATGTTAGCTAGCTAACATTAGGCTATAACTAGCAAAGCAAATGGCTCTGAGATACGAATAATATTACTACACAGACATACACGTAACAATAGCTAGCGAGCCAACCAGCTAATGTTGGCTAGCTAACAAACAGTACACTTTAACGTGAAATGAAAATTACTTTCTGACAAAATTAGAAACGTGTAATATCTGAAAATGTAGCTAGCTAGACTATCTTACCGTATACATTGATGGACGCTTCTCCCTCTCTGTCATGAATGACATGGCTGCCCTTAGTTTGAAGATGTAATCTGGAGACCGGTGTTTTCTCCAGCTCCTTAGATACTCTATTACCTCTGATTTCAAGACTCGGTCCTCCAGAAAAGTGGAGAGCAACACTTATGCAGATCTACTATGCAATATATTTTCTTAAAAGCCGCGTTAGACAGGATTACCGTCACATACTGACCAGCTCAAATAGACAGAACCTTTCTATATGGCAGACCAATCCAAACTCATCTCTCGGCATGTCCAGCCCACTCATTATCTCAGCCAATCATGGCAAGCGGGAAGATTGCACTCTTTTTCTGTGGTTAAACCAACTAGGCTCGTAATTTAACAATTTAATTTGTATTTACAGACGCCATAAAAGTTTGTTATTAAGGCATATGAAAGTTCCAGAAGGCATTTCTGCCAAAAACCACATTTAGATTTTAAAAACAAAAGTTTACGTTCATATGGATCTCCTGTGAAGTAGTTACACGCAACATTCTCCTAGTTTCCTGAAACAAGTTACCTTTGAGAGCAACAGACTGGTGAACTTATTTTATTGAACAACAATTCTACATTTCAATCCAGGGTAGAACTACACTAGTAGTTATAGGGCCAATCCAGGGTAGAACTACACTAGTAGTTATAGGGCCAATCCAGGGTAGAACTACACTAGTAGTTATAGGGCCAATCCAGGGTAGAACTACACTAGTAGTTATAGGGCTAATCCAGGGTAGAACTACACTAGTAGCTATAGGTCCAATCCAGGGTAGAACTACACTAGTAGTTATAGGGCCAATCCAGGGTAGAACTACACTAGTAGTTATAGGGCCAATCCAGGGTAGAACTACACTAGTAGTTATAGGGCCAATCCAGGGTAGAACTACACTAGTAGCTATAGGTCCAATCCAGGGTAGAACTACACTAGTAGTTATAGGGCCAATCCAGGGTAGAACTACACTAGTAGTTATAGGGCCAATCCAGGGTAGAACTACACTAGTAGTTATAGGGCCAATCCAGGGTAGAACTAAAGTAGTTAGTTATGTGATCTTTCACCTGATTTGTATTGCTATCATGGGAACCAAAGTGCAATATAGATTTAAAGACACACACATATACACTGGGTCAAACCTGGTGTGTGTACCTCTGATGAGTCAGACCTGGTGTGTGTACCTCTGATGAGTCAGACCTGGTGTGTGTACCTCTGATGAGTCAGACCTGGTGTGTGTACCTCTGATGAGTCAAACCTGGTGTGTGTACCTCTGATGAGTCAAACCTGGTGTGTGTACCTCTGATGAGTCAGACCTGGTGTGTGTACCTCTGATGAGTCAAACCTGGTGTGTGTACCTCTGATGAGTCAGACCTGGTGTGTGTACCTCTGATGAGTCAGACCTGGTGTGTGTACCTCTGATGAGTCAAACCTGGTGTGTGTACCTCTGATGAGTCAGACCTGGTGTGTGTACCTCTGATGAGTCAGACCTGGTGTGTGTACCTCTGATGAGTCAGACCTGGTGTGTGTACCTCTGATGAGTCAGACCTGGTGTGTGTACCTCTGATGAGTCAGACCTGGTGTGTGTACCTCTGATGAGTCAGACCTGGTGTGTGTACCTCTGATGAGTCAGACCTGGTGTGTGTACCTCTGATGAGTCAGACCTGGTGTGTGTACCTCTGATGAGTCAGACCTGGTGTCTGTACCTCTGATGAGTCAGACCTGGTGTGTGTACCTCTGATGAGTCAGACCTGGTGTGTGTACCTCTGATGAGTCAAACCTGGTGTGTGTACCTCTGATGAGTCAGACCTGGTGTGTGTACCTCTGATGAGTCAGACCTGGTGTGTGTACCTCTGATGAGTCAGATCTGGTGTGTGTACCTCTGATGAGTCAGATCTGGTGTGTGTACCTCTGATGAGTGTGAGTGTCGTTCCTTTGTAGATGGAGCGGAGGCCTTGTGTTTTATACAGCTTGAGAGCACAGTCCAGAGGACCGGCATACCGCACTGCCTGATGGTCCCTGCTGGCCTGCACCTACACACACACACACACACACACACACACACACACACACACACACACACACACACACACACACACACACACACACACACACACACACACACACACACACACACACACACACACAGAGTGAGGGATCTAATAGGAGAAGGCAAAACCAAATGGTTATCTATCCAGTCCTGTCAGATCCATATAGAGGGAAGGGGTTAGGGAGTAGGAGGTAGGGGGAAGGGGTTAGGGAGTAGGAGGTAGAGGGAAGGGGTTAGGGAGTAGGAGGTAGGAGGTAGGGGGAAGGGGTTAGGTCCGCTCTGATGGTCTGGAAACCGCCGATAGTGACGTTCTCTATGGGGATGTTATCATTCAGCCATGTTTCAGTAAAGCACAATAGGCTAGCTTCCCGGTAGTCTCTTTGTCCATGGACCAGACCCTGAAGCTCATCCACCTTGTTATGTAGAGATCTCACGTTGCCCATAATGATAGACAGTATAGCCAGCTAGTACTTTCTCAGTTTGCCTTACACTTCCGACCTGCCCTGCATCCACACTGTCGCCTTTTCAACTCATCCGGAATATCAACTTTTCCCTGCGGTGCAGCAGCGCTGAGTGTGCTAAATCCAGGAGCTGGGCTCAGTTGTAAATCATTGAGGACTCGCGTGAACGTTCGACGCTGAGAAAAATAAAAAGTGCCTCAGTGATAAAAAGGACCGCTGAGACCTTCGCAAAACAGTAGCACTCCACAATCCTGAACTATTATAGTTCAACTGTTGCAATTTTTTTTAAATAAAAAATAAATAAAATAAAATAGACGAAAAACATACTAAAACAACAATTAACCCACAAACAATGGGAGCTGCTTAATAGGCGACCAGCAGGGCGGCGCCAATCCATGTATGTCTATGTGTCAGGGGAGAGGCTCCAGGTGGTATCTGATGTTACTGAGCCAGATGTCTATGTGTCAGGGGAGAGGCTCCAGGTGGTATCTGATGTTACTGAGCCAGATGTCTATGTGTCAGGGGAGAGGCTCCAGGTGGTATCTGATGTTACTGAGCCAGATGTCTATGTGTCAGGGGAGAGGCTCCAGGTGGTATCTGATGTTACTGAGCCAGATGTCTATGTGTCAGGGGAGAGGCTCCAGGTGGTATCTGATGTTACTGAGCCAGATGTCTATGTGTCAGGGGAGAGGCTCCAGGTGGTATCTGATGTTACTGAGCCAGATGTCTATGTGTCAGGGGAGAGGCTCCAGGTGGTATCTGATGCTACTGAGCCAGATGTCTATGTGTCAGGGGAGAGGCTCCAGGTGGTATCTGATGCTACTGAGCCAGATGTTTAGCCCAGTAGCCACCATCACTGTTAAATCCTCAGAAAGTATGAGCTCCTGAGTTGGGAAAATCTTGTGCAACACACCGACTCATGTCTTGTATTCAAGATCCTAAATGGCCTGGCTCCTCCCCCTCCACTTAGTAGTCAAACAGAAAACCCAACCCCATGGCAGCAGATCCACAAGGTCTGCCATGACTTTATAGTTCCCTTAGGAAAAACACCTTAAGTCATTCTGCTTTCTCTGTGAGAGCTTCCCATGTCTGGAACACACTGCCATCAGACACACACAAGGCCAATCAGACTACTGAACATAAAGACATGTCTAAAGGCCAATCAGACTACTGAACATAAAGACATGTCTAAAGGCCAATCAGACTACTGAACATAAAGACATGTCTAAAGGCCAATCAGACTACTGAACATAAAGACATGTCTAAAGGCCAATCAGACTACTGAACATAAAGACATGTCTAAAGGCCAATCAGACTACTGAACATAATCCCTAGCTGTGTATTGCTGCTCTCCATGTTATCTGTTGTCTGTAGCTGGTGAGGTGTGGAAACACTTTGTTGCTTTTATGGATTTTGTTTTGTTGCTTTTTCTGTCTGTCTGTCTGTCTGTCTGTCTGTCTGTCTGTCTGTCTGTCTGTCTGTCTGTCTGCTACATTTTGCTGGTAAAAATACAAATAAACCTGCGGTAAGGGAGTAGGGAGTATGATATAGGGGTTAGGGAGTATGAGATAGGGGTTAGGGAGTATGAGATAGGGGTTAGGGAGTATGAGATAGGGGTTAGGGAGTATGAGATAGGAGTTAGGGAGTATGAGATAGGAGTTAGGGAGTATGAGATAGGAGTTAGGGAGTATGAGATAGGGGTTAGGGAGTATGAGATAGGAGTTAGGGAGTATGAGATAGGAGTTAGGGAGTATGAGATAGGAGTTAGGGAGTATGAGATAGGGGTTAGGGAGTATGATCTAGGGGTTAGGGAGTATGAGCTAGGGGTTAGGGAGTATGAGCTAGGGGGAAGGGGTTAGGAAGTAGGAGGTATGGTTTAGGGAGTAGGATATAGGGGGAAGCGGCTAAATTAGGGAGTACAACTAAGGGGTTGTTGCTAGGGGTTGTTGCTAGGGGATGTTAAGGACAGGGGCAGGGATTGAGTATAGTGGCCTTACCTGTAGTAAACACTTTACCCTTTCTCCAGGACACACGATCACTGTAGTAAAAACACCTGCTAGACAGCCTGAGAGAAACAGCTGGGTAGGCCTGACAGAGGGAGGGAGGGAGGGAGGGAGGGAGGGGTAAAGAGAGAGGGGAGAAAGAGAAAGGTAAACATGAGGCATGTGTGTTTGTGTGGTAGTCACTCAGGGGTGGGAAGGATGGAAGTGAATGATAGGAGAGAGAAGGGCTACATAGGCTTCATTATTCAACTACACACACACACACACACACACACACACACACACACACACACACACACACACACACACACACACACACACACACACACACACACACACACACACACACACACACACACACACACACACACACACACACACACACACACACACACACACACACACACACACACACACACACACACACACACACACACACACACACACACACACACACACACACACACACACACACACACACACACACAGAGAAAGGAAAGGAATACCTACTTGAGTGTCTTAGTGGGGTCTGGTTGCAACAGCTGTTTTCCCAGTCCAAACCCAAAGAAACTAATGGCCATCATTGGAGCTACACTGGCTAGGGGGGCCCCCATCCCCTTGTACAGCCCCAGAAGCCCCTACACACACACACACACACACACGGGGAGAGATAGAGTTAGATCAAGAAGGGATATTTGTACATTTTGTTTAATATATAATATATGTATGTATGTACAGTGGGGAGAACAAGTATTTGATACACTGCCGATTTTGCAGGTTTTCCTACTTACAAAGCATGTAGAGGTCTGTAATTTTTATCATAGGTACAATTAAACTGTGAGAGACGGAATATAAAACAAAAATCCAGAAAATCACATTGTATGATTTTTAAATAATTAATTTGCATTTTATTGCATGACATAAGTATTTGATACATCAGAAAAGCAGAACTTAATATTTGATACAATTAATATTTGGTGCAATTACAGAGATCATACGTTTCCTGTAGTTCTATACCAGGTTTGCACACACTGCAGCAGGGATTTTGGCCCACTCCTCCATACAGATCCTTCAGGTTTCGGGGCTGTCGCTGGGCAACACGGATTTTCAGCTCCCTCCAAAGATTGTCTATTGGGTTCAGGTCTGGAGACTGGCTAGGCCACTCCAGGACCTTGAGATGCTTCTTACGGAGCCACTCCTTCGTTGCCCTGGCTGTGTGTTTCGGGTCGTTGTCATGCTGGAAGACCCAGCCACGACCCATCTTCAATGCTCTTACTAAGGGAAGGAGGTTGTTGGCCAAGATCTCGCAATACATGGCCCCATCCATCCTCCCCTCAATACGGTGCAGTCGTCCTGTCCCCTTTGCAGAAAAGCATCCCCAAAGAATGATGTTTCCACCTCCATGCTTCACGGTTGGGATGGTGTTCTTGGGGTTGTACTCATCCTTCTTCTTCCTCCAAACACGGCGAGTGGAGTTTAGACCAAAAAGCTCTATTTTTGTCTCATCAGACCACATGACCTTCTCCCATTCCTCCTCTGGATCATCCAGATGGTCACTGGCAAACTTCAGACGGGCCTGGACATGCGCTGGCTTGAGCAGGGGGACCTTGCGTGCGCTGCAGGATTTTAATCCATGACGGCATAGTGTGTTACTAATGGTTTTCTTTGAGACTGTGGTCCCAGCTCTCTTCAGGTCATTGACCAGGTCCTGCCGTGTAGTTCTGGGCTGATCCCTCACCTTCCTCATGATCATTGATGCCCCACGAGGTGAGATCTTGCATGGTGCCCCAGACCGAGGGAGATTGACCGTCATCTTGAACTTCTTCCATTTTCTAATAATTGCGCCAATAGTTGATGCCTTCTCACCAAGCTGCTTGCCTATTGTCCTGTAGCCCATCCCAGCCTTGTGCAGGTCTACAATTTTATCCCTGATGTCCTTACACAGCTCTCTGGTCTTGGCCATTGTGGAGAGGTTGGAGTCTGTTTGATTGAGTGTGTGGACAGGTGTCTTTTATACAGGTAATGAGTTCAAACAGGTGAAGTTAATACAGGTAATGAGTGGAGAACAGGGCTTCTTAAAGAAAAACTAACAGGTCTGTGAGAGCGGGAATTCTTACTTGTTGGTAGGTGATCAAATACTTATGTCATGCAATAAAATGCAAATTAATTATTTAAAAATCATACAATGTGATTTTCTGGATTTTTGTTTTAGATTCCGTCTCTCACAGTTGAAGTGTACCTATGATAAGAATTACAGACCTCTACATGCTTTGTAAGTAGGAAAACCTGCAAAATCGGCAGTGTATCAAATACTTGTTCTCCCCACTGTATGTATGTACGTACACTGGGGGCCAAAAGTTTGGAATATTACTCATTCAAGGGTTTTTCTTTATTTGCACTATTTTCTACATATGGAAACATGTAGTATCCAAAAATGTGTTAAACAAATTTAGAATATATTTTGTATTTGAGATTCTTCAAATAGCCACCTTTGCCTTGATGACAGCTTCCCACACTCTTGGCATTCTCTCTACCAGCTTCATGACCCAGGAGACTAAGGGTGCTTCCACTTTCATCCTCTTCATCTTCTCACCCAGTAGCAGGGGCTGAATGGTGTTGAAGGCACTGGAGAAGTCAAAAAACATAACCCTCACAGTGCAACCTGCGTTGTCCAGGTGAGAGTAGGCCCTCTGCAGAAGGTAGATGATAGCATCATCCACCCCGATGTGCTGGTGTGCGAACTGCAGGGGGTCCAGTGATGTACACACCAGGGGTGAGCAAGGACTAACCTTTCCAGGGTCTTCATGATGTGGGATGTTAGCGCTACAGGTCTGAAGTCATTCAGGACAGTGGGGTGTGCCTTCTTGGGCACTGGGACCAGGCAGGATGTTTTCCACAGCACAGGGACCCTTTCCAGGCTCAGGCTAAGGTTGAAGAGACGCTGGAGACGCTGGAGTACACAGTTGCTCAGCACAGACTCTAAGCACCCTTGGGCTGATGTCATCAGGGCCAGCCGCTTTCCACTGATGTAGTCTCTCCAACTCTCTCTTCACTTGGTTGGTGGTGAAAGCCATCCCAGGTGGGGGGAAGGGGGGTGTTGAGGATCAGTCCAGAGGGAGCAGGGGCGGAGGTGGGGTTGCTGGGGGGGGGGGGCAGCTGTGAGGGTGTGTGGCCTGGGGAGCTGGAGGGGAGGTGGACAGGTCCAGTATCGAACCTGTTAAAAAAATTGGTGTCTTGGCCGCCGTGAAATAGTAGGGTCTCAGGCTAACGGCTAACATATCAATGTCTGGGCTACAAAACTGTTCCTTAACAGTAATATGTACTCTTACCAGAAGAAACACTATCCCTGTCCGCTCTGATGGTCCGGAACCCGCCGATAGTGACGTTCCCTATGGGGATGTTATCATTCAGCCATGTCTCAGTAAAACACAGTAGGCTCGCTTCTCGGTATGTATGTAGGTATGTACGTATGTATGTAAGTGTATCTTTGTCTGTGTTCACCTCTTTGGAGACAGTCTTGTGGAAGCAGTCATAAGCTCCTTTGTAGAGGACATCCTGGCTGGGCGCTCTGGGCTGGGTCTGTAGTCGCACCTGAACAGTGGTGAACCCAATACTACAGTATTATACAGGGGTAGGATAACCCAATACTACAGTATTATACAGGGGTAGGATAACCCAATACTACAGTATTATACAGGGGTAGGATAACCCAATACTACAGTATTATACAGGGGTAGGATAACCCAATACTACAGTATTATACAGGGGTAGGATAACCCAATACTACAGTATTATACAGGGGTAGGATAACCCAATACTACAGTATTATACAGGGGTAGGATAACCCAATACTACAGTATTATACAGGGGTAGGATAACCCAATACTACAGTATTATACAGGGGTAGGATAACCCAATACTACAGTATTATACAGGGGTAGGATAACCCAATACTACAGTATTATACAGGGGTAGGATAACCCAATACTACAGTATTATACAGGGGTAGGATAACACACAATACTACAGTATTATACAGGGGTAGGATAACCCAATACTACAGTATTATACAGTGTAGGATAACACACAATACTACAGTATTATACAGTGGTAGGATAACCCAATACTACAGTATTATACAGGGGTAGGATAACCCAATACTACAGTATTATACAGGGGTAGGATAACCCAATACTACAGTATTATACAGGGGTAGGATAACCCAATACTACAGTATTATACAGGGGTAGGATAACCCAATACTACAGTATTATACAGGGGTAGGATAACCCAATACTACAGTATTATACAGGGGTAGGATAACCCAATACTACAGTATTATACAGGGGTAGGATAACCCAATACTACAGTATTATACAGGGGTAGGATAACCCAATACTACAGTATTATACAGGGGTAGGATAACCCAATACTACAGTATTATACAGGGGTAGGATAACCCAATACTACAGTATTATACAGGGGTAGGATAATACACAATACTACAGTAGTATACAGGGGTAGGATAACCCAATACTACAGTATTATACAGGGGTAGGATAACCCAATACTACAGTATTATACAGGGGTAGGATAACCCAATACTACAGTATTATACAGGGGTAGGATAACCCAATACTACAGTATTATACAGGGGTAGGATAACCCAATACTACAGTATTATACAGGGGTAGGATAACCCAATACTACAGTATTATACAGGGGTAGGATAACCCAATACTACAGTATTATACAGTATTATACAGGGGTAGGATAACCCAATACTACAGTATTATACAGTATTATACAGGGGTAGGATAACCCAATACTACAGTATTATACAGTATTATACAGGGGTAGGATAACCCAATACTACAGTATTATACAGGGGTAGGATAACCCAATACTACATTATTATATAGGGGTAGGATAACCCAATACTACAGTATTATACAGGGGTAGGATAACACACAATACTACAGTATTATACAGTGTAGGATAACACACAGCATTACAGTGTTATACAGTGTAGGATAACACACAATACGACAGGGTAAATCCATTTGAACTCAATCCCTTTTTCAAACATCCCTTTAGAAGAAGAGTTGAATGGGTAAATACAGTCGTATGAAAAAGTTTGGGCACCCCTGACAATTTCCATGATTTCCATTTATAAATAATTGGGTGTTTGGATCAGCAATTTCATTTTGAAAATAACTGATGGACACAGTAATATTTCAGTAGTGAAATTAGGTTTATTGGATTAACAGAAAATGTGCAATATGCATCAAAACGAAATTAGACAGGTGCATAAATTTGGGCCCCAACAGAAAAATCACATCAATATTTATTTTGAAGTATTTTGGACCATTCCTCCTTACAAAACATCTCCAGTTCAGTTAGGTTTGATGGTTGCCGAGCATGGACAGCCCGCTTCAAATCATCCCACAGATTTTCAATGATATTCAGGTCTGGGGACTGGGATGGCCATTCCAGAACATTGTACTTGTTCCTCTGCATAAATGCCCAGGTAGATTTTGAGCAGTGTTTTGGGTCGTTGTCTTGTTGAAATATCCAGCCCCAGCGTAATTTCAACTTTGTGACTGATTCTTCAACATTATTCCCAAGAATCTGCTGATATTGAGTGGAATCCATGCGACCCTCAACTTTAACAAGATTCCCAGTACCGGCACTGGCCACACAGCCCCACAGCATGATGGAACCCCCACCAAATTTTACTGTGGGTAGTAAGTGTTTTTTCTTGGAACGCTGTGTTCTTTTTCCGCCATGCATAACGCCCCTTGTTATGACCATCAGTCCACAGCACCTTATTCCAAAATGAAGCTGGCTTGTCCAAATGTGCGTTTGCATACCTCAAGCGACTCTGTTTGTGGCGTGTGTGCAGAAAAGGCTTCTTCCGCGTCACTCTCCCGTACAGCTTCTCCTTGTGCAAAGTGCGCTGAATTGTTGAACGATGCACAGTGACACCATCTGCAGCAAGATGATGTTGTAGGTCTTTGGAGGTGTTCTGTGAGCTGTTTTTGACCGTTCTCACCATCCTTCGCCTTTGCCTCTCCGATATTTTACTTGGCCTGCCACTTCTGGCCTTAACAAGAACTGTGCCTGTGGTCTTCCATTTCCTCACTATGTTCCTCATAGTGGAAACTGACAGCTTACATCTCTGCGATAGCTTTTTGTAGCCTTCCCCTAAACCATAATGTTGAACAATCTTTGTTTTCAGGTCATTTGAGAGTTGTTTTGAGGCCTCCATGTTGCCACTCTTCAGAGGAGAGTCAAAGAGAACAACAACTTGCAATTGGCCACCTTAAATACCTTTTCTCATGATTGGATGCACTTGTCTATGAAGTTCAAGGCTTAATGAGCTCACCAAACCAATTGTGTGTTCCAATTAATCAGTGCTAAGTAGTTACAGGTATTCAAATCAACAGAATGACAAGGGTGCCCAAATGTTTGCATAGCCAATTTTTCACATCTGATTTAATTTCATACAACTTAATATTGCTACACTAAAAATCTTTGTCTGGACAATACCCCAGTACTCAGCTTTTATTAGAAAATGAATGGCATGCCACTGTGATCATTTTCTGTGACGACAGAGTAAATTATTATGCAAACTTCAAAACAACATGTCCTATAGGGTAGGGGTTCTGAACAACATGTCCTGTAGCGTAGGGGTTCTGAACAACATGTCCTGTAGGGTAGGGGTTCTGAACAACATGTCCTATAGGGTAGGGGTTCTGAACAACATGTCCTGTAGGGTAGGGGTTCTGAACAACATGTCCTATAGGGTAGGGGTTCTGAACAACATGTCCTGTAGGGTAGGGGTTCTGAACAACATGTCCTGTAGGGTAGGGGTTCTGAACAACATGTCCTATAGGGTAGGGGTTCTGAACAACATGTCCTGTAGGGTAGGGGTTCTGAACAACATGTCCTGTAGGGTAGGGGTTCTGAACAACATGTCCTATAGGGTAGGGGTTCTGAACAACATGTCCTGTAGGGTAGGGGTTCTGAACAACATGTCCTGTAGGGTAGGGGTTCTGAACAACATGTCCTATAGGGTAGGGGTTCTGAACAACATGTCCTATAGGGTAGGGGTTCTGAACAACATGTCCTATAGGGTAGGATGAATGAAGTGCTGTTATCATTTTTAAAGCCTGATCAAGACTTTGGGCTCAATGTTGCACTCATTCAATAGAGTACAAGTAGCTATCTTTCCAAAAATAAAATACTGATTGGTTGATTGACTGGTTGGTTGATTGACTGGTTGGTTGATTGACTGGTTGGTTGATTGACTGGTTGGTTGATTGACTGGTTGATTGACTGGTTGGTTGATTGACTGGTTGATTGACTGGCTGGTTGATTGAGTGGTTGATTGACTGGTTGGTTGATTGACTGGTTGATTAACTGGAGAGTCTGCATGTTCTGTGAGTAGAGAAAGTGCATCTGGAGGGATGTATAAAGGGGTTGTTATATGAGTCTAGGTCCTAGGAGTGTCTGTCTGTCTGTCTGTCTGTCTGTCTGTCTGTCTGTCTGTCTGTCTGTCTGTCTGTCTGTCTGTCTGTCTGTTTGTCTGTCTGTCTGAAGGCCTTCAAGCCTTCAAACACACAACAGAGTCAACTGGCACTGGTTATAAATAGAAACCACTGTTGTTACAATAGCCTCACGTTCCAACACACACACAGTTTGTGTAACACATGTGTAACATGGGATGGTTCTTGGCAGGCAGCACTAGCTGGACTAAACAGTGTTACCAGACACTGGAGCGATGACCCGTCTGAACCGCTCTGTCCTTTCTAAGAACGTCACCTCCTCTCTCTCTCAATTCTCCCTCCCTCCCTCCCTCCCTCCCTCCCTCCCTCCCTCTCTCCCAATCCGTCAGATCAAAAGAGAAGACTTCCAGCTCTCTAATCTGTTCAGGGGTTTAACCTACCAGCCTAGCCGACATACAGTAAGCTGTTCTCACTCACTCACACAACAGGTGGAATATATAGTAGGTGTAGCTAACCGGTTTTGGTGATTTCTGGTAACATTACATCATCAAAATAAATCAATCGCAGCATGTTTTTGGACTCATTCAGCTGTTTTTACCTGATTCAGTACAATAACATTGGAAATGAATGTTAAAAGATCAATATAAATTCCTAAAACGTAAGTTGAAAAATGATGTTGTCGCTTCTTCCTGTTGACAATACAAATGTCTAAACACATTTTACGTGTCCAAGTCAATAACCAATATGCAGAAACAGTTTGTGATATATTGAAAACATAAAATGTACTATCTACACATACATGTGCAACAACAGTATAAAAAAAAATGTACGAGCATCTTATAAACTGCACAAGCACCAAAAACCCGGTTGTTTTAACAAGTAGCAATAAATCACTCATCGATTAGGGAGGGGATATGCACTGTTGAAACTACCAACATTGAAAAGTTGGCCTTAAGTTCAGTTTGTGACAAAAGAAGCAGTCAAAGTGTAGAGAATCATTGTACCATCTGAACCGCTGTGAAGTATCTTTGCAGTTTATTCAGCTGTTTGAAACAAAACTCAAATACACTAAAAAAACTAAAACCTAAGAACAAGACGTATAGAAATGTCACACATAGAACAGATCTACTGCTTCTTAGACTTGCTTTCAATGTGAATGACAGATCTATAAGTTACATTTATTTCTATGTGAAGTTGGTCGGGTCACCCAAAAAGTTACATATTGCAGCTTTAAATTATAGTTTCACATTCAAATCCATGTATTTGTGTGTAGCGGGCAACTTTTATAGAGACCGCCACGAATTGTTCGTGCCATTTGAGAGTTTGAAAAGTCCTGCGCACCCTTATGAAGCTAAGGCGCGTCCCATCGCGCATGTGACAAAATCAACTGTACAAAACCCAACATCAACTGTACAAAACCCACATTTTTGGTCAGTTTCAAGCAATAGATTTTGTCATTGTGATGCTTATAAACTTTTATACTAACATCCCAAATCTGATGTCAAAAGGATGTGTAATTAAACCACTACATTTTATGGGGTGAAAATGCAAGCTTGTGTGAGAAACTGTCCACCTTTAGGGAAATTAGCACAATACAAAATAATTAAACTATTGCAACAATGACATCTATTTCTCACTCTTTATTTCTCAATCACTCATAAACATGCTCTCAAACACAATTTAACTGGGAGCTCTGGACTAGAGCCACAGTGCCTGTGCAGCAGAACGTTTGATGTGCCTTAATATAGGCGATTAACTATAGAAGTAACGGTACATAAATAAAGTCACCTTGATTGTGTCGAGCGGGTGTCCCACAAACAGAAGGCACGCTCCTCCGGCTCCTCCTGCCACAAAGTTCTTTAATGGAGAGATGTGTTTCTCCTGGAGGATCTCCAGCTCCAACTCTCCCAACTCTCCCATTCTCTTCTCACATAATAACCTACTAGACACTCACACACTCCCCTCTTCCCACTCATGGCGCACGTGACTTCCCTTCTGACAGTGCACTTAAACTCACACTCAACATCACGTGTCTCCTCCTCTCTGCCCCCGACCGTATCTTTCGCTGCTGGACTTCCATTGAACCTCTCTCAATTCAAAGGGTCTTTATTGGCATGGGAAACATACTGTAGGTTTACACGGCCAAAAGCAAGTGAAATAAACAATAAACAAAAGTGAGATGAAACCATTTTAACAACGTCAACAAACATTGCTCTCTAGCTCTCTTGTTCCAGAAGACCTGCTTTGACCCCTAGTGGCCATCCTCTCCACTACATGATGACGTAGGTCTATTGAACATGTATTTAAAGCTCTATTGAACATGTATTTTTCAGGTCTATTGAACATGTATTTAAAGTTCTATTGAACATGTATTTAAAGCTCTATTGAACATGTATTTTTCAGGTCTATTGAACATGTATTTAAAGTTCTATTGAACATGTATTTTTCAGGTCTATTGAACATGTATTTAAAGTTCTATTGAACATGTATTTCTAGGTCTATTGAACATGTATTTTTAGGTCTATTGAACATGTATTTTTAGGTCTATTGAACATGTATTTCTAGGTCTATTGAACATGTATTTTAGGTATATTGAACATGTATTTCTAGGTCTATTGAACATGTATTTCTAGGTCTATTGAACATGTATTTTTAGGTCTATTGAACATGTATTTCTAGGTCTATTGAACATGTATTTCTAGGTCTATTGAACATGTATTTCTAGGTCTATTGAACATGTATTTTTCAGGTCTATTGAACATGTATTTAAAGTTCTATTGAACATGTATTTTTCAGGTCTATTGAACATGTATTTTTCAGGTCTATTGAACATGTATTTCTAGGTCTATTGAACATGTATTTCTAGGTCTATTGAACATGTATTTTTAGGTCTATTGAACATGTATTTTTAGGTCTATTGAACATGTATTTCTAGGTCTATTGAACATGTATTTCTAGGTCTATTGAACATGTATTTTTAGGTCTATTGAACATGTATTTTTCAGGTCTATTGAACATGTATTTTTCAGGTCTATTGAACATGTATTTCTAGGTCTATTGAACATGTATTTTTAGGTCTATTGAACATGTATTTTTAGGTCTATTGAACATGTATTTCTAGGTCTATTGAACATGTATTTCTAGGTCTATTGAACATGTATTTTAGGTCTATTGAACATGTATTTTTCAGGTCTATTGAACATGTATTTCTAGGTCTATTGAACATGTATTTCTAGGTCTATTGAACATGTATTTTTAGGTCTATTGAACATGTATTTCTAGGTCTATTGAACATGCAAAGCAACTCTTACATACTCATATTATTAGGTGGGACTTGTGAAGCATAGGTCTCGACTTTGGATCTTCGTCATACTTCTTCTTGAGAGCATATGAAATCTTCCTCTAATTATCTGCTATTAAAAATATGGTTAGATAGATAGATAGATAGATAGATAGATAGATAGATAGATAGATAGATAGATAGATAGATAGATAGATAGATAGATAGATAGATAGATAGATAGATAGATAGATAGATAGATAGATAGATAGATAGATAGATAATGTATTTTCAGATCCACCACTACATTTTTATATACATCAATCAAGACCCTACAGATTGACAAACATGCCAAGTGGTAGGGATGTAATTGGAAGGGTTAAGGCCAAGTGGTAGGGATGTAAATGGGACCTGTTTTTTTTCCTTATTTAAAAGAAAAATACACCCATTCCCATACACACACCCACACATACACCCACACATACACCCACACATACACCCACACATACACCCACACATACACCCACACCCACAATAAGTCACAGTGTAGTGGTATCTTGGTTATGCATAGTCCCATTTTATTAGTAGCTGTGGGGTTAATTAATGAGAAACACAACGCAACAAGCAGGTACAATATCACCTGTTTAACCCTCCCTCCCTCCCTCCCTCCCTCCCCCCTCCCCCACTAGCTCTGTGAGGTTTCTGATATTATTCATATTATTATTAATAGTAGTAATATATTTATTGGTTACTGTAAAGTATTCATATATTCAAAGATTTCCCTTTTCTAGTTTTTGTTGTTTTTCTTGGTGTTTATAGTTGTAAAAGAAGGCTGCGACAGACAGACAGACAGACAGACAGACAGACAGACAGACAGACAGACAGACAGACAGACACATTCACGTCTTAGTCGGAACTAGGAATCTCTGAATTATCTGACATGCTAATAGGCTGGAACAAGACCAGAGAGGATTAGGTTAATTTCAGTTTGTCTATACTGCAGTTTATCTGCTCACAACGCCATTCAAAGTGTTCAACCACATTAACATGACATATCAATGTTCTGAGATGCCCAGTGCAACTGCTATAAAGCTGACCTGGAACCTCTGAGCTCTGGGCCAATCAGGCTTCTCTCCTGTTACTCTTTGCCTACTTTTCAAAAGACGTGGTGCGTTGAGATTCAGCTCCTGGCGATGATGTAATGATGATATCATGTTCTTTAAACGTTAGCTGAACATTGGTTTGCCCTCCGCCATTAAACCAACATTATTCTGTTGGATGTGTCGATTTTACAGGTATGACATGTCTTATCAATAATCAATGTTAACTAATAAATTATTACAGGTATGACATGTCTTATCAATAATCAATGTTAACTAATAAATTATTACAGGTATGACATGTCTTATCAATAATCAATGTTAACTAATAAATTATTACAGGTATGACATGTCTTATCAATAATCAATGTTAACTAATAAATGATTACAGGTATGACATGTCTTATCAATAATCAATGTTAACTAATAAATTATTACAGGTATGACATGTCTTATCAATAATCAACATTAACTAATAAATGATTACAGGTATAGTCTATAGCTGCTGTTGATCTAACATAGGGATGAGAGATGGAGAGAAGGGGGAATGGGGAGAAGAGGAGGGATTGTTGGACTAAGAGTGTCAGTGTTTGGTCAGGCTCTTAGATGTATGTTTTTATTGAACTTGTGTATTCCGGGGAGCCCAATTAAAACCAGGGTCTCATTCTAAATGGTGCCCTGAGAACAAACAATTCACTAATCAACATGATAATTCAATAAAACAGCAACAAGCAGCAATTACAGATACACAACATTACAACAACACAAATACATTATTACAGTCAACCAAAACACTCGCAAACATCAGTGAATTCATTCTTCATCAGCATTCTAAACTGCCCTATTGGCACCAGGTATTCAAGATGTAATGAGGTTTGTAAATTATTCCAAACATGGGGGACGTTAAAAGTAAAGGCTGATTTAACTAGGTTGGTAGAGACACGAGAGACCTCCAGAGTTAACCAACCCTGTGATCTGGTTTGGGAGTAATGAAGTGACCTACGAGGTCCAGCCGACCTTCTGGTTCAGGACACAGTGAGTATTATATGCCTGTTACCTGTGGTAAAGCAGAGAGCACTATGGTACAGTGCATCCAAGGGTTCTAGAGTTGTGGCTGCTGCATTCTGATCAATGGTTTCACCAGGTGTGTGTATTACTGTGTGTGTATTACTGTGTGTGTATTACTGTGTGTGTATGACTGTGTGTGTACTACTGTGTGTGTATTACTGTGTGTTTATGACTGTGTGTGTACTACTGTGTGTGTACTACTGTGTGTGTACTACTGTGTGTGCATTACTGTGTGTGTACTACTGTGTGTGTATTACTGTGTGTGTACTACTGTGTATGTACTACTGTGTATGTATAACTGTGTGTGTACTACTGTGTGTGTACTACTGTGTGTGTACTACTGTGTGTGTACTACTGTGTGTGCACTACTGTGTGTGTACTACTGTATGTGTACTACTGTGTGTGTACTACTGTGTGTGTACTACTGTGTGTGTATGACTGTGTGTGTACTACTGTGTATGTATAACTGTGTGTGTATGACTGTGTGTAAACGGCTTCCCTACATACTGTAGCCACATGGAATGTACTGGACTTGTGTGTAGCAGTCAGTCTGATGGCAGTGGTGTCAGGAATGATAGGTTTTCATGCAGTCAGTCTGATGGTACTGGTGTTCTGTTCTATCTAACTGGGCCTGTCCAGTGTTCCGGAGAAGGAGGGGCCTATCGGAGGAGGCGGGGGGTCTTGATTGACAGGGGAGGCAGGCCCAGAGCTCTCATTTCCCGTAGGGGCGGGCCCTCGGCCGCTGTATTGACCAATGAAAGAGCCGTCCTCGTTGAACTGGATGTCGACGCTGTCTCCATATTCGGCGAGGGAGTCGTCACTCCCCAGTTTACTCTCCACACACAGAGACGGCTGACTGACTGACCGCTTCTCATCACCATCACTATGGAGACAGAGGAAACAGTAACAGAGAAATAGTTCCATATGAACACCTTGTTAAAACAATTTAGAACGAAGAGAGAGAGAGAGAGAGAGAGAGAGAGAGAGAAAGCTCACCTTTCCAGAGATCTGCAGATATGGAGCAGCATGGGGTAGAGAAGGAGGTTATATTTAGAGGTTAGAGGTCAGGGTTAGGGGTCAGGGGTTAGGGGTCAGGGTTAGGGTTATTGGAGATAAAAAATACTTATATTTTGTGTGGGTGTTGTGTATTGTGTAAAGATGTGTATGTGTTATATAAAGATGTGTGTGTGTTGTGTAGAGATGTGTATGTGTGTTGTATAGAGATGTGTGTGTGTGTGTTGTGTAAAGATGTGTGTGTGTGTGTTGTGTAAAGATGTGTATGTGTGTTGTGTAAAGATGTGTATGTTGTGTAAAGATGTGTGTGTGTTGTGTAAAGATGTGTATGTGTGTTGTGTAAAGTTGTGTGTGTGTGTGTTGTGTAAAGATGTGTGTGTGTGTGTTGTGTAAAGATGTGAATGTGTGTTATGTAAAGATGTGTGTGTTGTGTAAACTCACCTAAGAACAAACTTAGGTAACTTTAAGACTCTCAAGAACCCCTTCCTTTAAGGTCAAACAGAACCCTGTTCTCAGAATATCCAATATTAATGCTCTAGACACATTTCATGGGAATGTTGGAAGAACACTTCTGTGTATCAGTTGTCAGGACATCACCTTATGGTCCCAAAGAAACGTTCCATGATGTGCGTGGCGTGTAAATGTGTGTGTTGTGTAAATATGTGTGTGTGTGTGTTTGTATGTTGTGTAAATGTGTAAATGTGTGTGTTGTGTAAATGTGTGTGTGGTGTAAATATGTGTGTGTGTGGTTAGAGATGACAAACCTGTACTCTCCAAATGTCTCGTCTTTCATTGGCCGAGCCTCGGAGTCCATCTGACTATCCTCCTTGTCTTTCACTGGAGAAGAGAGAAACGTTAGTGCTGTGCTGGAACGAACACAGTCTGCATCTCAGGGTTGTATAAATACGTGTAGAAGACGTATTGTGTGTGTGTGTGCGTGTGTAGTTACCTGCATACTTGCCTCCCTTACTCCTCTTGATGAAACAGAGAACCAGAAGCAGCAACATCAGCAACACCACAGCACTGATCAGCCCTATGAACCAGCCTTGAGTAGCAAAATCACCTTCCACACCATGCAGCTCTGGAGAGAGAGAGAGAGAGAGACCTCTTCATTAAACAACCGCACAGATGAACAACCCCAAGCGGAAAGCCAACCTCCCAGCACAGAGTACTACTCCCTCATTGAAATGAAGGATAAATTCACCCAGCTGGAGTTAAGGCAGGTGGAGTTGGAACAGCAGGTGATTACACTCCAGTCAGCACAGACCCAGACAACAGTCCAGCACAACAACACCCCCTTAACTAAACCTGGAGAGCTGGAGGTGACATATCTGCATATCTGCACTCTGGACTGAAGTGAGACAACATCAACAGGAGAAAGAGCAGGAGCAGGAGAAGAACAGAGCACTAGAGGAGAGGATCAGACTGCTGGAGGAGAAGATGAGAACGATGACTGGTGACAGAGAACAACCTGTTAGAGAGCTGGCCACCCCTGCAGAGAAGCCAGCAGACCAGCCCACCTCAGACCCTGACCGTAGCCTCGACATCACAGCGGGACAGACAAATGAAGAACCCCAAGCCCAGGGGATCCCACCCCCTCTGAGCACCCGCCCTGTCAACCACCCTGATAGTGGGCTCTCCTTCTCTGTGGCCGACGTGAGAAAAACATTTAAATGTGTTAACCCTCACAAGGCTGCCGGCCTAGACGGCACCCCTAGCCGCGTCCTCAGAGCATGTGCAGACCAGCTAGCTGGTGTGTTTACACGCATAGGCAAGTCAGTTAAGAACAAATTCTTGTTTACAATGACAGCCTACCTACAGGGTCAGCCATAGTAGTACGGCGGAGCAAATTAGGGTTAAGTGCCTTGCTCAAGGACACATCGACAGGTAATTGACAAACAAACAAACCAAAACAAAGGCAATGTCAGGTCCTGACTGCAGGGAGTCCTCTGGACAACTCTATGCTGTCATGGGCCTGATAGTAGGGTTGTTTAGACGACTCTATGCTGTTGGTTTTTGTGTTGGTCACTAATTAGAGGCAGCTGCATTAAGTTGTCTCTAATTGCGATCTTATTAAGTTGCTGATTTTCCCACCTGTGATTGGTTCATTGCATATCCTTTCTGCATAACTAGTCGTGGTTGCAGTTTCTCCTTGTTTGTTGTTTTGGAACCAAATTAAAGGAATGTCTTTATACTTCGGCTCTGCGCCTCGGGTCCTGCCTTCACACCAGGACCAAGTAGAGCTGGACAATGGAGGAAGAGGTAAGGAGCTTGTCTGCCAGGAGGAGTAGTAGGACGACGAGGTGCTCCTTTCTCCCAACTCCTGGGAGCTCATTGATGAGCCCCTGCAGATTTGGGATGAAGAGTCCATTGAGCACTTCAGGAGAAACTAGGCTGAGCGTCTGAGGATCCTCTTCTTGGGCATTGTGTATTTCACTTTTGTTTATTATCTACTTCACTTGCTTAGGCAATGTAAACATACTGTATGTTTCCCATGCCAATAAAGTTCTTGAATTGAGAATTTAATTGAGAGAGAGAGAGAGAACATGAGAATATTGAAAGAATGGTCGTGAAGTGGGTTCGATTCCCACTGGGGCCACATACTGAAATTAATCCGCTCAGTGTTTTAAGTTGCATACAGTTTAATATTATACATGAACAAATGTGTGGTGTGTGTGTGTGTGTGTGTGTGTGTGTGTGTGCGTTTGTGCGTTTGTGCGTGTGTGAGAGTGCATATGTGTACCTGGACCGGTGGTCTGTATCTCGTCCTCCCAGTGTGTGTAGTTGCCATGGGTGATGAGGAGGCGGTACTGTGTTCCAGGCTGAAGACCCGTCAGCGAATAGAACGCCTGCAACGTATTAACCTGTTCTGACTCCTCCCACTTACTTCCAACTACACACAAATACACACACACACACACACACACACACACACAACCAAAAGTGAGAGATAAATAGTGTGTTAAAAAAGAGCAGAAACAGAAAACAAAAGGCAAAAATACCCTCTATATATATACTCTTCTCCCTCCCTCTATATATACTCTCCTCCCTCTATATATACTCTCCTCCCTCTATATATACTCTCCTCCCTCTATATATACTCTCCTCCCTCCCTCTATATATACTCTCCTCCCTCCCTCTATATATACTCTCCTCCCTCTATATATACTCTCCTCCCTCTATATATACTCTCCTCCCTCTATATATACTCTCCTCCCTCTATATATACTCTCCTCCCTCTATATATACTCTCCTCCCTCTATATATACTCTCCTCCCTCTATATATACTCTCCTCCCTCTATATATACTCTCCTCCCTCCCTCTATATATACTCTCCTCCCTCCCTCTATATATACTCTCCTCCCTCTATATATACTCTCCTCCCTCTATATATACTCTCCTCCCTCTATATATACTCTCCTCCCTCTATATATACTCTCCTCCCTCCCTCTATATATACTCTCCTCCCTCCCTCTATATATATACTCTCCTCCCTCTATATATACTCTCCTCCCTCCCTCTATATATACTCTCCTCCCTCCCTCTATATATACTCTCCTCCCTCCCTCTATATATACTCTCCTCCCTCCCTCTATATATACTCTCCTCCCTCCCTCTATATATATACTCCCTCCCTCTATATATACTCTCCTCCCTCCCTCTATATATACTCTCCTCCCTCTATATATACTCTCCTCCCTCCCTCTATATATACTCTCCTCCCTCCCTCTATATATACTCTCCTCCCTCCCTCTATATATACTCTCCTCCCTCTATATATACTCTCCTCCCTCTATATATACTCTCCTCCCTCCCTCTATATATACTCTCCTCCCTCCCTCTATATATACTCTCCTCCCTCTATATATACTCTCCTCCCTCCCTCTATATATACTCTCCTCACTCTATATATACTCTCCTCCCTCCCTCTATATATACTCTCCTCCCTCCCTCTATATATACTCTCCTCCCTCCCTCTATATATACTCTCCTCCCTCTATATATACTCTCCTCCCTCTATATATACTCTCCTCCCTCCCTCTATATATACTCTCCTCCCTCCCTCTATATATACTCTCCTCCCTCTATATATACTCTCCTCCCTCCCTCTATATATACTCTCCTCCCTCCCTCTATATATACTCTCCTCCCTCCCTCTATATATACTCTCCTCCCTCTATATATACTCTCCTCCCTCTATATATACTCTCCTCCCTCCCTCTATATATACTCTCCTCCCTCCCTCTATATATACTCTCCTCCCTCTATATATACTCTCCTCCCTCCCTCTATATATACTCTCCTCACTCTATATATACTCTCCTCCCTCCCTCTATATATACTCTCCTCCCTCCCTCTATATATACTCTCCTCCCTCCCTCTATATATACTCTCCTCCCTCTATATATACTCTCCTCCCTCTATATATACTCTCCTCCCTCCCTCTATATATACTCTCCTCCCTCCCTCTATATATACTCTCCTCCCTCTATATATACTCTCCTCCCTCCCTCTATATATACTCTCCTCCCTCTATATATACTCTCCTCCCTCCCTCTATATATACTCTCCTCCCTCTATATATACTCTCCTCCCTCTATATATACTCTCCTCCCTCCCTCTATATATATACTCCCTCCCTCCCTCTATATATATACTCCCTCCCTCTATATATACTAGATAGAAGGTAGTCGCACCAGTCTGGTGTAGATATACCATTGATAGAAGGTAGTGTCACCAGTCTGGTGTAGATATACCATTGATAGAAGGTAGTGTCACCAGTCTGGTGTAGATATACCATTGATAAAAGGTAGTCGCACCAGTCTGGTGTAGATATACCATAGATAGAAGGTAGTCTCACCAGTCTGGTGTAGATATACCATTGATAGAAGGTAGTGTCACCAGTCTGGTGTAGATATACCATTGATAGAAGGTAGTCGCACCAGTCTGGTGTAGATATACCATAGATAGAAGGTAGTCTCACCAGTCTTGCTGCGGTATTTGATGTGGAAGCTGTGGTTCCTGTATCTGTCTCCAGGGATCCAGCTCAGGTTGACAGACGTTTCTCCAACCACTGTACTGATGTTACTGGGAGGGACTGGTGGGGGGTCAATGAATTAGTTCCTATCACAATACTGATGTGTAACATCTCTATGGTGTGAGCTGTTCTCAGTCTATACTGCTTCCTGTGTAACATCTCTGTGTTAGTGTATACTGCTTCCTGTGTAACATCTCTGTGTTAGTGTATACTGCTTCCTGTGTAACATCTCTGTGTTAGTGTATACTGCTTCCTGTGTAACATCTCTGTGTTAGTCTATACTGCTTCCTGTGTAACATCTCTGTGTTAGTCTATACTGCTTCCTGTGTAACATCTCTGTGTTAGTGTATACTGCTTCCTGTGTAACATCTCTGTGTTAGTGTATACTGCTTCCTGTGTAACATCTCTGTGTTAGTGTATACTGCTTCCTGTGTAACATTTCTGTGTTAGTGTATACTGCTTCCTGAGTAACATCTCTGTGTTAGTGTATACTGCTTCCTGTGTAACATCTCTGTTTTAGTGTATACTGCTTCCTGTGTAACATCTCTGTTTTAGTGTATACTGCTTCCTGTGTAACATCTCTGTGTTAGTGTATACTGCTTCCTGTGTAACATTTCTGTGTTAGTGTATACTGCTTCCTGTGTAACATCTCTGTGCTCCCTTCATTTACCTTGACATTCAGGTCATTTAGCGGACGCTCTTATCCAGAGCAACTTACAATCAGTGCATTCAAATTAAGATAGCTAGGTGAGAATCATAACTGTTGCTGGTGTAATTCTACCTCCGTCCAGCAGGGTGGCGCACTCCTGTGTGATTGGGGGTCCCTGTCCGGCAGTGGTGCGTCCCCTCAGGTAGAAGACGTAGCGGCTATGAGGGTTCAGACCTTCCAACAGGAAGTGGGTCACCGTGGGGTCATAGATCACCTCTACCTGGAGAGGACTGTCTCTGCTTTCTGAAACTGTAGAGGGGAGACACAGGGTTAGAGGGTGTGTGATGGTGTGTGTGATGGTGTGTGTGATGGTGTGCGTGATGGTGTGCGTGATGGTGTGCGTGATGGTGTGCGTGATGGTGTGCGTGAGGTGTGCGTGATGGTGTGCGTGTTTGTATTTGTGTGTGTGTTTGAATGTGTGTGTGTTTGTATTTGTGTGTGTGTTTGAATGTTTGTGTGTTTGAATGTGTGTGTGTGTGAGAGACCTACTCTGTTGGTACTGTAGAACGTATCCCACAAGTCGTCCGTTGGGGTGAGTGGGGGGCCTCCAGTGAAGGGTTAACTCGGTCTCTGACGGACTCTCAAACCTCAATGATGCAGGAGGACCAGGAACTACTCACACACAATGTTATTACGTTGTCAACCTCACACACAATGTTATTACGTTGTCAACCTCACACACAATGTTATTACGTTGTCAACCTCACACACAATGTTATTACGTTGTCAACCTCACACACAATGTTATTACGTTGTCAACCTCACACACAATGTTATTACGTTGTCAACCTCACACACAATGTTATTACGTTGTCAACCTCACACACAATGTTATTACGTTGTCAACCTCACACACAATGTTATTACGTTGTCAACCTCACACACAATGTTATTACGTTGTCAACCTCACACATAAGTAAACACTCACACTCTCCTGCTCACCTCCCTCCGGCGTGCTGAAGGGGTGTGTTGGTGAGTGAGGCCCCTCCCCCTTGCTGTTGAATGTTGTGATTGACAGCTCGTACAGCGAATAGAGTTTGAGTCCCTTCACCACCGTTTCTGTCTTGCTGCCCTGCACCACCACAACCCTCCTCTCCTCCTCTCTCTCCATCCCTCGCCCCACTCCTCCCTCCATCTCTCTCTCCTCTCTGTGCTCCATCGCACGACGCTCTCTTCCTCCCTGGGAACCCAACCTCTTTAGATAGATCTAGAGGGAGGAAGAGGGAGAGAGAGAGAGAGGAGAGATGAAGAGGGAAGGAGGAAGGGGGAAAAATGAAATAATCAGAGAAGGGGAGGGAGTGATTTGTATTCCTTGACCACTACAGTACTGTTTCCCAGACAACGAAGATAGAGATACTGTTATGCATATTTCATGGGCTACTTGCATGTGGAATGTTGTGGAAGCGTAATGGTTGTTACCTTATAACCCAACAGGTGACCTTGGATCATGTGTGTATCAACCGGCTGCCACCTGACAACGGCTGAGCTGTTCTCCACTGATACACTGATGTTAGATGGAGAGGCCAGCGGGTCTGGGGGAGAGAGGTGATTATTATTATCTTTACTCTATTTAAACATTATATTTTACATTACTGGAGTGATAGAATATCAACTACCAGAGAGAGAGACAGATAGAGAGATACAGAGACAGAGAGTAATGGTCCAAGCCTAAAACACATTAAAACAACACTAGATACTATGGAACACAAAGCTTTTACTATCTCATCCTGGAATATAAGATCTGAGGTCATCTGCCTTTGGCCTAAAGAGCAGGAACCCAGACTTCACCAAAGAAATAAATAGACATTGTCATCCTACAAGAAACATGGTATAGAGGAGACTGGTCGTCCCATCCACCAAACTACCAGGTGTGAAACAGGGAAGAGACTCAGGGAGAATGCTAATTTGGTATAGAGCAGACCTAACCCACTCTATTAAATTAGTCAAAACAGGAACATTTTACATCTGGCTAGAACTCTCCTGTGTGATGCCTATATCCCCCCACTAGAATCCCCATACTTTAATGAAGACAGCTTCTCCATCCTGGAGGGGAAATCAACCATTTCCAGGCACAGGGACATGTACTAGTCTATGGCGACCTAAACGCCAGAACTGGACAAGAACCTGACACTCTCAGCACACATGGGGACAAACATCTACCTGGAGGTGACAGCATTCCCTCCCCCATATGCCCCCCTAGACACAACTACGACAACATAACCAACAAAAACGGGTCACAACTCCTGCAGCTCTGTCAGACGCTGGGTCTGTACATAGTCAATGGAAGGCTTCGAGGGGACTCCTATGGTAGGTACACATATAGCTCATGTCTTGGCAGTAGTACTGTAGACTACTTAATCACTGACCTCAACCCAGAGTCTCTTAGAGCGTTCACAGTCAGCCCACTGACACCACTATCAGATCACAGCAAAATCACAGTCTACCTGAACAGAGCTATGCTCAATCATGAGGCATCAAAGCCAAAGGAACTGAATAATATTAAGAAATGCTATAGATGGAAGGAAAGTAGTGTTGAAATCTACCAAAAAACAATTAGGCAACAACAAATTCAAACCCTTTTAGACAACTTCCTGGAGGTGTAACTTGGCAGTAGAAAACGTAACAGTATACAGTATAAAGTTAGGGCACCCCTGACAATTTCCATGATTTCCATTTATAAATAATTGGGTGTTTGGATCAGCAATTTCATTTTGATCTATCAAATAACTGATGGACACAGTAATATTTCAGTAGTGAAATGAGGTTTATTGGATTAACAGAAAATGTGCATCAAAACGAAATTAGACAGGTGCATAAATTTGGGCCCCAACAGAAAAATCACATCAATATTTAGTAGAGCCTCCTTTTGCTAAAATAACAGCCTCTAGACGCTTCCTATAGCCTCTAATGAGTGTCTGGATTCTGGATGAAGGTATTTTGGACCATTCCTCCTTACAAAACATCTCCAGTTCAGTTAGGTTTGATGGTTGCCGAGCATGGACAGCCCGCTTCAAATCATCCCACAGATTCTCAATGATATTCAGGTCTGGGGACTGGGATGGCCATTCCAGAACATGGTACTTGTTCCTCTGCATAAATGCCCGGGTAGATTTTGAGCAGTGTTTTGGGTCGTTGTCTTGTTGAAATATCCAGCCCCGGTGTAACTTCAACTTTGTGACTGATTCTTCAACATTATTCCCAAGAATCTGCTGATATTGAGTGGAATCCATGCGACCCTCAACTTTAACAAGATTCCCAGTACCGGCACTGGCCACACAGCCCCACAGCATGATGGAACCCCCACCAAATTTTACTGTGGGAACGCTGTGTTCTTTTGCCGCCATGCATAACGCCCCTTGTGATGACCAAATAACTCAATCTTTGTTTCATCAGTCCACAGCACCTTATTCCAAAATGAAGCTGGCTTGTCCAAATGTGCGTTTGCTTACCTCAAGCGACTCTGTTTGTGGCGTGTGTGCAGAAAAGGCTTCTTCCGCATCACTCTCCCGTACAGCATCTCCTTGTGCAAAGTGCGCTGAATTGTTGAACGATGCACAGTGACACCATCTGCAGCAAGATGATGTTGTAGGTCTTTGGAGGTGGTCTGTGGGCTGTTTTTGACCGTTCTAACCATCCTTCGCCTCTCCGATATTTTACTTGGCCTGCCACTTCTGGCCTTAACAAGAACTGTGCCTGTGGTCTTCCATTTCCTCACTATGTTCCTCACAGTGGACACTGACAGCTTACATCTCTGCGATAGCTTTTTGTAGCCTTCCCCTAAACCATAATGTTGAACAATCTTTGTTTTCAGGTCATTTGAGAGTTGTTTTGAGGCCCCCATGTTGCCACTCTTCAGAGGAGAGTCAAAGAGAACAACAACTTGCAATTGGCCACCTTAAATACCTTTTCTCATAATTGGATGCACTTGTCTATGAAGTGCAAGGCTTAATGAGCTCACCAAACCAATTGTGTGTCCCAATTAATCAGTGCTAAGTAGTTATAGGTATTCAAATCAACAGAATGACAAGGGTGCCCAAATTTTTGCATAGCCTATTTTTCACATCTGATTTAATTTCATACAACTTATTATTGCTACACTAAAAATCTTTGTCTGGACAATACCCCAGTACTCAGCTTTTATTAGAAAATGAATGGCATGCCACTGTGATCATTTTCTGTGACGACAGAGTCAATTATTATGCAGCCTCAGAGGGGTGCCCAAACCTTTTTCATACGACTGTGTATACCTCTCAGCTTCCCTTTCAAATCTAAAAATTTCAAGCAGAAACTTAAGAAAATTCACAACAATGACAAATGGTTTGATGAAGAATGCAATACCCTAAGAAAGAAATTGAGAAACCTTAAACATGAAAACCTGAGTCTAAACCGAAATACAGAAATACACTACGGAAAAGGAACAACACGTCAGAAACCAGCTCAATGTAACTGAAGAATCCATAGACTCTAACCACTTCTGGGAAAACTGGAAAACACTAAACAAACAACAACATGAAGAGTTATCTATCCAAAATGGAGATGTATGGATAAACCACTTCTCCAATCTTTATGGCTCTATAACAAAGAACAAACAGCAAATAAATATACATGATCAAATACAAATCCTAGAATCAACTATTAAAGACCAGAACCCACTGGATTCTCCAATTACATTGAATGAACTACAGGACAAAATACAAACCCTCCAACCCAGAAAGGTCTGTGGTGTTGATGGTATCCTCAATGAAATGATAAAATATACAGACCACAAATTCCAATTGGCTATACTTAAACTCTTTAACATCATCCACAGCTCTGGCTTATTTACCAGCAATGCAGTTTAAAGAAAATAGAGTTAAGAAAATATTTACTTAAAAATACTTAAGTAAAGCATGTTAGTTTGTTAGTGATGTGGACACCAAGGAACTTGAAACTCTCGACCCGCTCCACTACAGCCCTGTCTATCGACCCGCTCCACTACATCGACCCGCTCCACTACAGCCCTGTCTATCGACCCGCTCCACTACATCGACCCGCTCCACTACATCCCTGTCTATCGACCCGCTCCACTACATCCCTGTCTATCGACCCGCTCCACTACATCGACCCACTCCACTACATCCCTGTCTATCGACCCGCTCCACTACATCGACCCACTCCACTACATCCCTGTCTATCGACCCGCTCCACTACATCCCTGTCTATCGACCCGCTCCACTACATCGACCCGCTCCACTACATCGACCCACTCCACTACATCCCTGTCTATCGACCCGCTCCACTACATCGACCCACTCCACTACATCCCTGTCTATCGACCCGCTCCACTACATCCCTGTCTATCGACCCGCTCCACTACATTGACCCACTCCACTACATCCCTGTCTATCGACCCGCTCCACTACATCGACCCACTCCACTACATCCCTGTCTATCGACCCGCTCCACTACATCCCTGTCTATCGACCCGCTCCACTACATCCCTGTCTATCGACCCGCTCCACTACATCCCTGTCTATCGACCCGCTCCACTACATCCCTGTCTATCGACCCGCTCCACTACATCCCTGTCTATCGACCCGCTCCACTACATCGACCCGCTCCACTACATCGACCCGCTCCACTACATCGACCCGCTCCACTACATCGACCCGCTCCACTACATCGACCCGCTCCACTACAGCCCCGTCGATGTGAATGGGATTGTGTTCGGCACGCCTTTTCCTGGAGTCCACGATCATCTCCTTTGTCTTGCTCACATTGAGGGAGAGGTTGTTGTCCTGGCACCACACTGTGTGTGTGTGTGTGTGTGTGTGTGTGTGTGTGTGTGTGTATATGTGTACGTACAGTCCTCTCCAGAGTGTCCCATATGGGGTACAGGACGCGGCCCCTCTCCCAGAGAGTTGACAGCCTGGACCTTCATCTCGTAACTAGAGAACGCTCTGGTTCCGTTCACCAGGAAGGGAGGACGTGGCACATGGGTGTGGCTCCAGTGTGGCTCCCGCCCCTGACCCTGTCGCCATGACACCTTATACTGGAACCCCGCCGCGTTGTGAAAACGCTGGTCCATCTCCTACACACACACGCACACACACACACACAACACAGGCAAGACAGTTATACAGACGTAAGTCCATTTTCACACAGACACTCACGCTCACACTCACACTCACACACAGAGACAGACAGACACACACACATACACACACAGATAGACAGACAGACACACACACACACACACACACCGATAGACAGACACACACACCAACACACACACAGATAGGCAGACAGAGACCAGAGCATGTTGTGTACCTCCCACATGATGACCAATGTTCCTGGTTCTGTAGACTCACTATGTACGTTACCAGGGTTACTGTCAGGAACTAGAGAGAGAGAAAAGACACAGAGAAAGACACAGAGAGAGGGGGGGGGGGGGAGGGAGAGAGAGTTATTACAACAACATACTCTAATGTAATCAGACAGAGGGAACGTTATAACAACAACATACTCTAATGTAATCAGAGAGAGGGAACATTATAACAACAACATACTCTAATGTAATCAGAGAGAGGGAACGTTATAACAACAACATACTCTAATGTAATCAGACAGAGGGAACGTTATAACAACATACTCTAATGTAATCAGACAGAGGGAACATTATAACAACAACATACTCTAATGTAATCAGAGAGAGGGAACATTATAACAACAACATACTCTAATGTAATCAGAGAGAGGGAACATTATAACAACAACATACTCTAATGTAATCAGAGAGAGGGAACATTATAACAACAACATACTCTAATGTAATCAGAGAGAGGGAACATTATAACAACAACATACTCTAATGTAATCAGAGAGAGGGAACATTATAACAACAACATACTCTAATGTAATCAGAGAGAGGGAACGTTATAACAACAACATACTCTAATGTAATCAGAGAGAGGGAACGTTATAACAACATACTCTAATGTAATCAGACAGAGGGAACGTTATAACAACAACATACTCTAATGTAATCAGAGAGAGGGAACGTTATAACAACAACAT